>JAOTRQ010058217.1:0-13981 GCA_028565875.1 Hoplisoma paleatum | reverse complement strand
TCCGAGGGTCGACCGATGAAAGTAAGTGAACAGAGGAAACACAGAGTCAGAGAGAAGAGCAGCAGGAAGCTCAGCTCGATGTTGTTGGCCTTGACGAGTGGCGTCTCTCGGAAGTAAAAGAAGATCACTCCTACTAAGATCGTCATAGATGCTCCGGTTAGTGAAACAGCAGTCAGGAGAATTCCCATCTCATCGTATGAAAGAAATTCCACTTTCTTCAGGACACATAGACTTTGGTTTTTGTTGGACCAAAACTCCAGAGGACATTTCATGCATTCAACAGAGTCTAAAATAAGAGAAAAATAATTTTCATGATTTTTAACTTTGGGAACCCATGATATCTCAGTGGTTACGGTACTGGACTAATGATCACTGCTGGACCCAAGGTCATCAAGGATAAAGGCATTTGCAAAATGTTTTTAATGTAAACAAGCCAGGTCAACAGAGTATATGACATTATCCAAAACAACTTACATTTCTGTGATATTAAATTGTCTTAACAATAGTCACAGACTGGCACGCCCTGGAGTTTCTGAAGTTTTCATGGTTGGAGACTCAAGGCTTTGCAATCGAGTCGAGAGGCTGAGAGCCTCAGTCACTCCTAACAGTGGTTAACCGTATTAGCATCCACAGGATTAATGCGGCGGTTTGAATATAAATGTCATTTTTATCTGATTTATAAAATAAATAGAATTAAAAAAATTTAATTATGATCTCGTCAATTGTTTATTACTTGTTTATATATTTCATTTCCAAAGTTTAAATACATTAAGATCCTGTTTTAATGCAGGAATTTACAGGATTCAAGATTGTCTTGGTGATATGTGTTCTGCTTGGGTAAAATAAATTGTTCAATAAATGTTTACATTCTTTAAAATTAAATAATTTGAGTAATTGCGTAATTTTGTGAGTCTGCAAAATGTTGAAAATATAAATAGGAATAAATTACCAGTTATATTGTTGATCTCACCCACAGGACATTGTACACATGCAAAGCAGCAGGATGGACGTCCTTTAATCTGGGCCTGTCGAAACCCAGCCTGACAGTTCTCACTACACACAGATTGTGGCTTCTGGTTCATGTAAACAATAATAATAAAACACACACACAAACATATATGTATATACATTATAGATGTACTTTGTTTTTACCGTGTTACTGTCTCCAGCCCAAACTATTCTGACTGGGTTCATGATGAATTGCTGGTTGCTTGGCAGACTGGCATCGTAATAACCCACAGTAACAAAATGTATCTCCCCGATAGCATTTTTCTGCCAGTTTACCAGCTCATACTTGGCAATAGGATTTCCATTTTCATTAAAGAATACACGTTCACCCAGAGGAGTTGTGAAGTTCACGCTCTGTAAAGCTGTAAGTACCTGCAGGAGGAATTATAGACTGTGTGTTTAATGTGTCATTTAGTATAAAGATCAACTCAAAGATTATCAAAGTTAAATTTAATTCAGTATGTGGCTTTTATGCGTTTTAATCTATTATGAAGCTCTATTGCCCGCAGTATACGGTGTTGCCAGATTGTGCACTTTCTCCTGTGATTAAACAGATTTTCATGTACATTTTGCAATAAGATAAAACCATTGCACGTTTATGATTAAATGAATTAAAATAGAGTAAATTACAAAACAAGTAAATAGCATTAGTTACTTTTCACCTCTGTTAATATGACAATTCATTTACCTGACCAGAGAGCAGCAAATGCTTTTTATCACAAGTTCCTTCTTGGTTGCAGGCCAGATTATGCATGGCATGAGCTATGGCGTAAACCGCCTTGTAGACGTTGTTAGATATCCTCAGCTCAGAGACATCGGTGAACGTGTTGTTAATCTTTGTTAGATCTTCAGACCCGGTACAAACTTTAATATCATCAGCTCTGGGTACAAACTGGCATCTGAACGTGGTTTCCCAGAACTCAATTAGAAGTGAATTGGAAGGACTTTGGGATGGATGGACTTTAAGAAGGAAGTCTTTGAGCTGTGGGATTCTGGATTTGCTGATGGTGAATCCGAGTGCACCACTGATCACTTTTGAGGTTCTCTCAGTTGCCAGGTATCTTGCCGTTATCCAGGATTCAGTTCCTACCCACTGTAGCCCTGTGACATTCTGAGCAAAGGCTTCTTCTAACAAAACATCCATCTCGTTTTGAGCCAGAAATGCCACCAGAACCTTTGACGTTCCCTTTTTGATAATTTCAACAACATTAGCAATGGTCTCCTTGGAACTGCTTCTGAGAATGGACTCCGAGTACTCGATGCAGATCCCCTCTCTCCGTGCCACATCTACAAACGTGGCCATGCCATTATTCCCATAGTCATTATCGCTTCTCACTGCTCCAACCCAGGTCCATCTAAAATACTTCACCAGCTGAGCAAGCGCTGTGCTTTGGTAGACGTCGCTGGGAATGGTTCTGAAGAACGCTGGATATTCATTTCGGTTGCTCAAACAAGCACAAGTTGCAAAATGACTGATCTGTCGGAAACAATACATCTTGAAGCAGTTAATATTGTTAATTTACAGTCCATTGGTTGTAAACGTTCTACACTATTAAACATAAAATTGCTGGCTTAAGTTTCTGCCAAATTACCACTTTTGGACACCTGAGCGCAGCCCTCAAAATCAAACCACTGCTAAATGTTATAAATATAATATTGAAGATTTGTATTATTCTGGTTCCTGCTCTGTATTTTTTCATATAAAGACAAAAACAATTTTATGACATTCCTACCTGAAAGTGTAAAGAAATCTTTTAAAACTAAAACAGTTTTCACTCAAAATCTAATAAATGTGGTTCAAGGTTGCTGTAAAGTCTGTCACTATACTGCCCACATTGTAGTATTATTAGTATTGTTGTTTCTATTGTCATACCAACATCTTAATGCAGAATTATTTCAAAGTCTTGATATCATATGTGATTTAACAAAAGCTATTTGATTGAGAATTATTTTACCACTGGAATCCTGAACGGTCCTGTTGCTCGTGACATGACTATAGTCGAGGAAGACTCTGACTCTCCGATTATGGCCTGTATTGCTGAACTGTTAGAACATGTTTCTTGTGCTATAAGATCCTGACCATTTATCAAAGCCATAGTGGATCTCATAGATGCTAATGTGGAGCCACAGCTATCAAATATTCTGTATCCAATCGAAATATTAGGAAGAAGGGTACTGTTATTTATTTCTTCAATGGCAAAGATCATGGTCTGAACGAAGCGGAATTCTCTAAAGTTCAGGCTGAGGAAAAGAAGATACAAATGCATTCCATCAGCATATATATAGTGTAGTAGAAAATATGTTAAATAATGTACATGTGCACATTTTATTATATTTTCTCTAGTTAATTAAGTTATGTTAATTTAGAATAAGTAAAGTAAAAGGCTGATTTTACCTTGTGCAGATGAGGCGCTGAGGTTTCTCAGTAAACTTCAGCATCTCTAAAGTAATTTTACTGTGTATTGAAAATGCTCCACCAATCATAACATCCCCATCCTTGGAAAGCAGGGGGATCTCTGGGTTTCCGATCATTTTGCAGTTCATTATTTCCCCCTTTGCTTTTAGGTTACAGAGCAGCAGTAAAACACAGAGAAACATGGCCGAGATGTGCATCGCTGGAACGACTGGATCAGGTCGAATTTATAGGGGTTAATCACTCAATTATGTATGCATTCATGTAAATGTTTGGATGTGATCATGTGACCTATAGGAGTGATTTGATTGGATGCTATTCTAAACGAAATCACAATTTTCCATTATTTAAACCACTTAAAACCAAAAAACTTTGAGGAACAAAACTACCGTTAGAGGAGTTCATTAAAGGAAAGTACAAGAAATGTGGGTGTAGTTCAATTATCATTTGACTTTTACTGAAAATCTCAAAACAGATTAGAATAAAAAACAAGAATTATAATTTTATCCAGAACCACTGTCAGTTCTGACTGAATACAATCTAAACAACTGAGAATTAGGACCTTATTCAAGGGCCCAACAATGAGAACTGGTTTCAGATTATTAGTCCAGTGCAATAATCACTATGGTATCGGGATGTCTCATGTCTGTGTCATAAAGTTCAGTTTATTGGCAGTAAAATTGACTATTAGTAAAATTACCAGTAAAATTGGTTCAAGTCTCACAAATTTCTATTTGACACAATTGGACATGGCAAACTGTATTCAGTCATAACTTATTATTATATTGTATGACTTATTATATTGAATAATCATATTATTAATATTGTTATTAGATCATTATTCTTCCTATTATTAATATTGTTGAAATTATTATTACCAATAGAATGGCACTTTCACAAAACAGGACTGCAAAGTGAGATTGAAATCATGTAAACAAGTTATAATAGATTATATTATACGAGTTATAATTGGGACATGTTTAGACATGATGTCTTTAGGTCTACATTTTAATAAGTTAACTACCCCTGTGACCACTAAGTGATACAAAAACAATAGAACATTCCTGTCTTAAATCTCTCTTAAATGTTGTTTTGCATCATGCCGTGTTTACTGATCTCCTGTTGTTCAGATAAAGCCCTTTGTGTGTTACTGCAGATGCTGCCAGCTGTGTATTCATTAATAGGGCTGTTATTGTGATAATTGTGTTGTGACGACTCTGTCAGACTGTTTACCAGGTGAATGTGTCCCTACAGGAGTGTTTTGTTAGGATTTTCAACAAGTTCTAACATGTCATGATGATTAAATCCTTCGACCCTGTGGCCCTATTGTTCCTGCTAGAGGGTCCCATCTGCACCACTTTCCAAACTTTTCACTATTTACATTTAATATTCATGAATGAATGATTTCATGACTCAGGCAAGTACAATTATACAACATACTTGAACCCACTAAGTATATAATCTTATTAATTGTGGGTTTTTGTAGTTTTATAGATGGTCTGTGGGCTGAGACTTTTACTTTTCACCATTTCTCAGTTTTTTTTGATGAGTGGATCTTTGTACACTAAGCCTTTGTTTGTTTGTTTGTTTGTTTGTTTGTTTGTTTGTTTGTTAGTAGCACTGGGCATCAAGAAGGTTCTGGGTATGATTCCCAGAATTTGGATAGAAAGGAAAAGCATCCTTTGTATGTGTTTTCCTCGGGTGCTCCTAATCACCCACAGTCCAAAAACAGCCAGCTAGGTGAATAAGAGATACTGAGATATCCATGATTATGTTTGTAATCATCTTGAGGCCTCTGCACACAATTGTTTTCAGTTTAACAGACATTTAGGAGTTCAAGCAGAAAAGTTTTGGAGTCAACATCAAACCTTTTACATCTTACTTTTATGAACCAGGTGTTGGACAGGTACAGTCCAGTTACTCACAAGGTAGGAACGGAAATCTCCAAAACACTTAAAACCCCAGTAGTTTACATATAGCCAATGCTTTTGTCCAAACTTACATGACACTGTAACAGTACCAATCTAAACAAGTGAAGGTTTGGTACCTCATTTATGGAGTCAACAGCAGCAACTAGTCCAGTACCCTAATTTTATACTTAATACTGTGGCCATTTTTGTTGGTTATCCAGAGTCCCAGAATTAAAGCACATACTAATCATATCTTGAGCGAGGCCCTCAATCTCCCGTTAATTTAATGAAACTGTTACACAACTCTTTTGTAAGTTTTACCACGTTGACTCCAAACTTACATCATTAATTTTGAGGGTATCAATGAGCCAAAAGGTCCCTTCACTCGCACTTGAGTGTTCACATCAGTGTGAGTGTTGCTCAGCCCACCGTGGCCCTGACCACACTGAAACTTCTCCTACAGCTGCAGGATAAACCAGGCAAGAGTTTCTGCTGCTGGAGATCATAATAATCTAATAATTACAACTGAATAAAACAAAAAAATCATTAATTAAATAAAAGTAATCTATTATAAGCTATAGAAATACTATAGAAATGATTTTATTACTAAAATAAAAGTAGCGGGTCTGTGTTTTGCTGACCTTGACCTCAGGTGATTGCATCATTTATTATTGTTCCCGATCTGAGGGTTCCACACTTGTACCAACCTGCCCTGCTGGGGGGGGTCTGTAGGGATGTTTTGCTAATCAGGTGTGTTAGCATCTGTTAGCATCACCTAAACCACTAGAGCGGCTAATCCATGATGAAACAACATCCTCACACATATTTTATTTACTGTAATAGGAAACAGTTACTTGTCAGTACATGTCAGACAGCTCGTCCCACACCTGTCTCAATCCCTCAGGCATGGCCCCGCCCATCACACACTCGCTCACCTGAGGTCCCTCAGAGGTTCCCACATGAGCCTCGTCTTGAGTGATCACACCGCTAATTACAAGTGATACAAGCGATTTCCATCCCACGAGACCACGCCGATTCCACCGAGTCGTCAGGGGATCGTTACCATCTTTTATTGAAAATAATAAAAACAAAAAAATATACGCAGAGGGTTTTACACTCAAGAAAACATGTTAAGAAGTAAACAACATTATAAAGTTTGACCTTTTTTTGACTCACCGCAGTGTAAGAGTAAACTGATATAATAATTCATATATTATTATTATTATTATTATTATTATTATTATTATTATTATTATTACATAACAAAATAGAATAAAGCAGATCAAACTATTGATGTGAATGTTTACAGTATATAAACAAATAAATACATTTGCATACTGTAGCAGCACTTTGAGGTTGTATTTGCCATATTTCTGTGTATAAAACATTTTTTGTATTATTAGCATTATATATCATTAGCATTATTTATTTTTTTCATATTTAATGTGAGTAGTATTTGTATTAGCATTATTTACTTTACCTTATTATTGTTGTCTGACAATATAATACTACTGTTATTTAAATTATTTAATATTTTTATGATTTGAACAAAAGTATTTGGACATGGTACCACAAGCCTGTTGCTTATGTAATAAAAAATCAAACAGTTTTAAATTCTCTCAATTACATTGTGATGTTTAGTAGTAACAACAATCACAAGACTTTTCTATTGGAATTGAATACAGCTGTGGACTGATGTGCCAGTAGTTGTTCTGATTCATCCCAGAGCTGATGAGTGGGACTGAGGCCTTGTCTAAGATGTTGTAGTAGCTGTTGAGCCCAAAAGTTTTGTTTGTTTGTTTATTATTAGAATATTTAGTTTCTTTACCTCACCAGCATGTTTTTGTATTGTGGGATAAAACCAGAGTACCTGGGATAAACTTTCACAGACACGGGGAGAACAAGCTAAATTTCACAGAGAAAGGATCCAGACCGTCCCACCTTGGGATTGAACCCATAACACAAGATGACATTGAGACAATAAAATAAGGCTCTTAATGTTTACTTGTTTGTATTGTTTACATCTCGACTGTAAATTGCTCAGAATAAATAACAAGCTGTCGAAAAACAATCTAATTTTAAAGGTATTTAGATTTGAAAAACAAAGTCTTAAAGTGGGACGAAGGCAGATGAGGCACTTCCAGCTGAACAGGAAGTTGGACAGGATGTCGATGTGAGATTCATGAATGGAATGAAAACAAACACTTTATTATTTTAACACGCTGAGCAAGATCAACAACAGTGTAGTGATGATGGGAGTCGATATCAGGGTGGCTCGTCCTGGCAACCACGATATTATTAAACAATTAAATAAATATATTCATAAACACAATAGGTTATAAATATATTTATTTACTGTATATAATTTATATTTCTCAGAAATCCCTCACAAAAATAAACATGGCAGCTCATAAATGACTTTTGGTGTTTAGTTTATTAACTGAATGGAGTTAAAATACAAGAGAACGATGAGGACAGCAGGTTTGTAATTTGGCGTGTTGGGTCCCGGTAATCTCGGGTTCAGTATTTTAGGCTCATTAAAATTACAAAATTGGTCAAATTACCAAAAACTCAAGCTGTAAATGTAAAATAATTCTGTGCTAATATTTATCTATTTTATATATAAGTATATTATTTATATCTCCTCTGTGATGGATACTGACAGCTGTAAACATGAGAATCAACATGTACAGGTCTCGTCTCTGTTGGGCCTCGTGCTTTCAGCCAAGTGTTTAGGGTCTTCAAGTTAACACTCATTAACACTCATTAACACTTACTAACACTCATTAACACTCATTAACACTCATTATTATTCCGTTGGCTCTGTTAGGATGTAGAGGGAGTTGTGATGATAAAACTTTGTTGTGGCTTCAGGCGATTGTTTATACTCAGGTCTCGTCAGGAGATCCACCTGCCTGCCACCACAGTTATAGAGCCATTATTACCTCATTATGAACTCTCACAGGATGATCTGAGGTCTGAAGACACCATGGCAGCTCACAACTGGGATCATAATCAGGGGAACAAGAATCTTCATTTCATATCGGGTAACATCATAAGGTTCTGGGTTCTTGCCGTACGTGAACTTGGTGCTTGGTACTGTACAACCCTCAACCCAAAACGTGTGTTTTATTCTAGAAACTAGAACAAGAACTTGAATAGAATAAATCAAAATTATTCACTTTGTCAAACACCAAATAATTTCATGAGATATATTGTGTGTTTTTTCTTCCCCAGATCTATATTTGTAAGTTGCATTAAATTATAATGTAACAGAAGTATAAATATGACCAGATACGTGAGTCTGAACATGTGAGTGCATGAAAAAATATAACATACAAAATTAATACGCCACAATGATAAAAACCTTATAGAATAAACCTAAATTTTTAAATAAGAAGTTGCTTGATGCTGCATTGCGCTGGTTCGAGTGGGGCACAAATAAAGAGACGTGATCCCCCCCCCCCCCCTTCCGGCATAACATCACCCTCTCTGGTCACCTCTGGGA
This sequence comes from Hoplisoma paleatum, assembly GCA_028565875.1. Lineage (NCBI taxonomy): Eukaryota > Metazoa > Chordata > Actinopteri > Siluriformes > Callichthyidae > Hoplisoma > Hoplisoma paleatum. The sequence continues at coordinate 5,142 of JAOTRQ010058217.1, read as the reverse complement.
CTGCAGGGGACTATAAACAACTTCAAAATCTCAGTGTATTTCAGGTATCAGATAAAATAATAATAATTAATGATAATAATATGTTAAATAATTAAGGAATCAGAAAGGTGAGGGTGAAGGGCTTGTTTTCATTCTCTATGTTTCCACTGATCCCTCAGGGGCCTCGGGGCCCGCTGTCATACAAGAATCACAAGATAAAAGTGGCCATGCGCAGCTTCATCACACCTCATGGAGTGAGCTGAGTCCTGAGTGTCTGTGTGGGGTCACCATGAGGTCCGGGGTTATTCCCGTGATTTGGGGGATGTTCCTCTCTACTCTGGTCTCTCCTGAACTCCAGCAGACTTCAAGGTGTCGGTTCATCTCAAAGCTCCCGGTGGTAACCAGAGAGGGCGACGTTATGCTGGGGGGGCTTTTCTCTCTCCATGATGCAGTGATGGAGACTCGGCTCGCATTTACTGGCCCTCCTGAACCAGCTCAGTGCACCGGGTCAGTCGTTACTGAGCATCGGGACCTTCTTATTTATAGAGTCATTATGTTGGTTTGTTCTCTATAAGATGTTTATTGTTGCTGTTAATTAGTTTTGTATTGAATTTATTTTTAATTTTTTGTGTATTTCGGATTCATTTTAAATTTTGATTTATTTATTCTCCAATTATACTGTGCATACATTAGACCTTTTAATATAATATACTAAAATAATTACAAGATTTATACTGATAATTTTAATGAATTAATGTTTTATTCCTTTTTTGGATTTATTTAATGCATTTTGTGATCTTGTCAAATTGAAATTTTTATGTTCTTATATAAATTTTAATGTTTTTGACATTAATAAAAAAACGATGTACTGTAATAATTATTTACTTTATTTGTAATTAAATAGGCTGAATGGTTTAAAATGAATGCAATATAATCATTAAAACTGGTTAATTTATTGCTTTACAATATTTACAAGATTTCAATATGAATGTATTTGTTGTATTTAATGTTATTATTGCATTAATCTGTTATAGTACATCACATGTATGTATGCATACATCTGCACATTTTAAATTTATTTCTATTCTTATATTTATGTTTTTATATATGCATATAATGTAAATCTCTTTACTGTGTGTACTATTACTTCTCTTTTTGTCTTGATTTACGTATCTTGCTACTGAGGACTCAATTTCCTTCGGGATTAATAAAGCACCCATCTATCTATCTATCTATCTACATTTATTTATCTATAATTTGTTTTTGCTCATTTTGTTATTTGATTGATATCTATTTAATAATGTGTATTTAATTAACATTATTATTTTGCTGTAAGTAAATGATGTGCTTAACACTACAATTTTTAGTCTTTCATTTTTTTAGATTGAAGATCATTTCATGTATTTAATATATTTTCTTTCATGATTTTGCTGTAAATTTACTGTATAAATATTCGAAAGTCTTTTTGTTTTTATTGATTGGTTTTAATGTTTGTATTTTATTGATCTTGTCTTGGACAGATTTAATTTCCGGACCTTCCGCTGGATGCAGACGATGATTTTTGCGATCGAGAGGATTAACAGAGACGCCAGATTGTTACCCAACATCACTCTGGGTTATAAGATCTACGACTCCTGCAGTGACCCCGTCCACGCCCTGCATACCGCCATGGACCTGATAGGGGGGGTGGAGGCCTCAGGCGAGGGGTCAGACTGTAGGGGCGTAGTTCCGGTTGTGATGGGTGATGGTGGATCCACCCTCTCCATGGTAGTGGCACATTTTCTAGGAGTTTTTCACCTACCACAGGTGACACCAATAAACAGCTTCATATCTTTATTATATTTGTTTAAACTGGAAAATTGGCAGCAGCACACAAATGATTCTGGACATAAACAATGTGCAATTTATTTTATTTATTATGATTATCAGTAATAGTAATAATCCAATGTAAATATTTGGACAGATGCATGTTTATGATGGCACTTAAAATAAGGTTTTATTGTTCTCTTTGACAGGTGAGTTATTTCTCCAGCTGTGCATGTCTGAGTAATAAGAAGATCTTTCCCACCTTCCTCAGGACCATGCCCAGTGACTTCTTCCAGGTGAATGCCCTGGCACAGCTGGTGGCACAGTTCGGCTGGACGTGGGTGGGTACCATCGCAGGAGACGACGCCTACGGCCGCGGAGGGGCCCAGATATTTAATGAGAAAGTGTCCCGTCTGGGCGTATGTGTCTCTTTTTACGAGATCATTCCCAAAAGCCACGTCCGAGCCGAGATGTCCCGGATTGTGGGGCGTGTCCGAGGCTCAGGTGCCCGGGTGGTGTTGGTGTTCGCCCTGGAGCAGGATGCCAAGGCTTTGTTTAGTGAAGCTCTGAGACAGAACCTGAGTGGGATCCAGTGGCTGGCCAGTGAGGCCTGGATCACTGCCGCCATCTTGACCACACCCGAGTTCCGTGACATTTTGCAGGGCTCCATGGGATTTGCCATCCGGCGAGTGGAGATGCCCACCCTACAGCCTTTCCTCCTGCGCCTCAACCCCTACGTAGCTCCCGGCGACCCTTTTGTTGCAGAGTTTTGGGAGGAGATGTTTGGGTGCTTGCTCCACCCCTCGAGTGGGGTTGAAGGTTCAAGTAAACCCCGCTGTACAGGTTTGGAGGATCTAGCTCATGTCAGGAGTATTTACTCAGACGTCTCTCAGCTCAGGATCTCGTATAACGTCTATAAGGCAGTGTACGCCATCGCCCATGCTCTGGACGCCATGCTCAAGTGTGTGCCCGGGCAGGGTCCCTTCTCAGACGGGGACTGCCCCAACCAGCACACCATAAACCCATGGCAGGTAAAAGGATTTCCCAATAATTTAATGATACTTGAAGTTTGGGAGGAGGGGGTACAAACTTTTTACACACAGCAGCATGTATTGTCACAAATGTTAAAGGTGAGGAGATTACCCATCATCCCCCTCTGCCCTCCCAGCTTCTGCATTTCCTGAAGCTGGTGGACTTCTCCAATGAATACGGTGAGCAGATGAAGTTTGATGAGAACGGTGATGCGGTGGCGATGTACGACCTGATAAACATGCAGCTCACTGCCAGCGGCGAGGTGCGTTATGTTACCGTGGGAACCTTCGACGAAATCAAGAGCATCAAACTGCAAATTGATGAGGAAAAGATCGTCTGGAACCAAAATCAGACCCGAGTAAGAGTAAAGAGTAATTACAGTAATGAGAGTACTGAGTATTAATATTATATATCTGTGTTAGCGAGATGTTAGCGTGATATCGGTTTAGTGCCCTCTGCCCTTTAGGTGCCCACCTCTGTCTGCAGTACCAGCTGTCCCCCGGGCACCAGGAGGTCCATCAGGCTCGGATCTCCCACCTGCTGCTTTGATTGTGTGGTGTGTGCAGCTGGGGAGGTTAGCAATCAGACAGGTACACCACCGCTAATCACAGCACCGCTAATCACACCACCGCTAATCACACCCTCTGCTAAGCACAGCACCGCTAATCACAGCACCGCTAATCACACCACCGCTAATCACACCCTCTGCTAATCACAGCACCGCTAATCACACCACCGCTAATCACAGTACCGCTAATCACACCACCGCTAATCACAGTACCACTAATCATACATCGCTAATCACAGCACCGCTAATCACAGCACCGCTAATCATACCATCGCTAATCACAGCACCGCTAATCACACCGATGCTAATCACACCGATGCTAATAACACCACCGCTAATCACAGTACCGCTAATCATACATCGCTAATCACAGCACCACTAATCACAGTACCGCTAATCACAGAATTGAGACATGATTGATGAGGTGGGCGGAGCTACAAGAGATGCAACTGAAAACTAGCTGAATATCAGGAGAACAAAATGGAGGATTAAGAAGCGTGAACGCTGAATTTTTTGATTCTTCTCCCCCACATATCAGAACTTGACCTTGATGGACGATGTGACCTTCATGTTTGTACATTTGAACATGTTCATTTCCTTCAGATGCCATCGAGTGTGTGACGTGTGGTCCGGAGTTCTGGTCCGACCCCAGCAGGATCGCCTGTATACCCAAAATGGTAGAGTTCCTGTCGTATGGTGACTCCATGGGTGTGGCCCTGCTGGTGGTGGCGCTGCTGGGATCCTGCAGCACCCTGGCAGTGGCGCTCGTGTTTAGTTACAAACGTCACACGCCGCTGGTCCGTGCCAACAACTCTGAGCTCAGCTTCCTGATTCTCAGCTCTCTGTGGCTGTGTTTCCTGTGTGCCCTGGTCTTCCTGGGACGACCCACGCCCTGGTCTTGCCAGCTGCGCCACACGGCTTTCGGGGTCGCCTTCAGCCTCTGCCTGTCCTGCATCCTGGGTAAGACCATGGTGGTGTTGATGGCGTTTAAATCCACGCTGCCCGGTAGCACCGTCATGAGATGGCTCCGCCCCCCTCAGCTACGGGCTTTGATCTTCTTCTGTACCGCCGTGCAGATCTGCATCTGTGGGGCGTGGCTGGGTCTGGCTCCGCCCATCCCGCACCGACTGATGAGCCACGAGTCATCCCGCATCATCCTCCTTTGTGACATGGGTTCGACGCTCGGCTTCTCTCTGGTCCTGGGCTACATCGGCCTCCTGGCGGCCGTCTGCTTCCTGCTGGCTTTCTTGGCCCGGAAGCTTCCGGATCATTTCAACGAGGCCAAATTCATCACGTTCAGCATGTTGATCTTCTGCACCGTGTGGATCGCCTTCGTCCCGGCGTACGTCAGCTCTCCGGGGAAGTACACCGTCGCCGTGGAGATCTTCGCCATCCTGGCGTCCAGTTACGGACTCCTGCTCTGTATCTTCGGTCCCAAGTGTTACATCATCATCCTGAGACCAGAGAAGAACAACAAGAAGAGCATCATGGGAAAATAACCACACATGATTATCACATTAATTTTGGGTTATAAAAAGATTATTTAATAAATAAAATAGTAAAAAATCTAAATAATAATTATAGTTGTTTATTCAGTGTGTGAGTGTGTGTTTGTGAGTTCGTGTGTGAGAGTTTGTGTGTGAGTGTGTGTGTGTGTGTTTGTTTGTGCGTGTGTGTGTTTGTGTGTGTGTGTGTTTGTGTGTGTGTGTGTGTGTGTGTGTGTGTGTGTGTGTGTGTGTGTGTGTGTGTGTGTGTGT
>JAOTRQ010058207.1:0-13984 GCA_028565875.1 Hoplisoma paleatum | reverse complement strand
GATTACACCATTTTGAAAATCGCGATAAAACCGTAATTCGAATTAATCGAATTAATCGTGAAAATCGCCCAGCCCTACTATGGACCTATAAGAAACTCAGTGTCTCTTAACTTAACTGCATCCACCCTCATGGGCCCAAACCCAGGAACGTTTTTAATCATCATTTTATATCATCAGTAAATATGCAACAATTCCTATCATGCCACAAATGGGCAGAAGAGTGCAAAAGTCATTTGACCTGTACTAACACTGGTGTGTTGAGTTTAACACAGAAAACATTGGGTTGCCTTATCAGTAATCGAACCCGGCTTTTCTTGATGTGAGGTACCCAATAAACCACCCTTTGTGCCACCCTAGAGTATGGACTTTAGAACAGATACTTAGTCGATAGTGGGGAAGTGAAGTGGATCTGGCCTGGATTGTCAAGCGCCACTCGCTCCCGCCATGCGCCTTCTAATTTCATTGGTTGAATTTGTAGTCGTTCAGTTTGTACCCGGATGTTGCATATAAATATTGAGTAGGCCTTCCGTCCTTCCTTTTCTTGAGAACAGAGCCCAACGTGTGCTTCTGTTTTTCCTGGCTCACCGCTGTTCGCCTTTGTTTGCTTGAATAAGTCGGTCAGGAATAACCAATCATGGTAAATATTAAATTTCATGCAAGACTTTTTGTATTTTGATAGTCAATTTTGTATTATGTTGTTTTTAATCTCACGATACACGTGCGGCTAATAGCTAGGTTTCCTAGTTAGCATAAGTCGGAATTTAGCATTTAAACTCTGTGTAGAGGCGCAGTAGTCGCCTCGTTTACATCTTAACCTTTATCATAACTAAAATACTTCATGCCTATTCATAAATGCAGTCTCTTTTGTTTACGGTAAGCAACTAAAATAATATCTTGACTGAATGGTCTCCCCGTTAATAACTATTTAATTTGTTTTTGATGCAACCAATAGTGGAATATGTAGAAATAATTGTATTAGATTAGGTGTTAACATGTTGCAATTTAAGTCAACGTTTTTTTGTAATACTATTTAATACATAGGATAACTGCCTATGTATATTTTACTGCATGATTACTGTTTTTAAATGTATAGTCTCAAAGTTCGTGTTCTGTTTGACGATGGTACAGTTTTAACTATTTCGTTTGGTTTTTGTTTTAATTATTATTATAATATTATTAGTTTCGTTCCCCGAACGGACAAATGTGCAGATAGCCATTGTTTTGGCACATGGCAAAAACTTCCAACTACTCTTGAGCCTAAAATGTGTTCGAAACAATTTCTTTATCCAAATATTGGACTTCATTTTGCAACGAAAATGAATCTATAAAGTGATCGAAGAGAATATTGGTCATTGAATATGTAAGTGCTGCATAATGACCTGGATAGGAAAGTTTAGATAGTTTAGTGTAGTTAAGTGCGACTATGTATTGTATGTATGATTTGTATATAGTATTGTATGATTAGTATGTCACTCTTCTGTTTTGTTTTCTTGTAGGCATTTAAAGACGCTGGCAAAGCTCCAGTTGAGGCTGAGGTTGCCATTCACCGCATCAGGATCACTCTTACCAGCCGCAATGTTAAGTCTCTGGAAAAAGGTTGGTGTCTGTTTTGCATTGTTTATATTTTATATTCTGGCAATGAGGACAACTTTATTAGTATGAGTATTTATGAATTACATACTATACGCTATTCTGAGCCATTAATAAATTTTTTCAGTTAGTTTTTATTGTATGCTTCTTTTAACTTGATGTTTTATGCAGTGTGTGCTGATTTGATTCGTGGTGCTAAGGAGAAGAGCCTAAAGGTGAAGGGACCTGTGCGTATGCCTACCAAGGTAAAGCCACAATTGAAGCATGAACTTGCAGTAAATATTCCAAGCACTTGCTCGGGCCGATCATCCCACAACTAGCATGTAACTATTCTTTGTCAATCAAATGCACAAGTTAAAAACTGCTTAATTGCAGTATAAACTTGTGTAAATTGCCAAAAAGACTTGGTCCTTGATCTTGCCATACTAGCTCAAGCTTCTGTTTGACACGTTTTGTCAAAATTGAGTTTGAATGTTCTGTTGCAAATTAACATTGAGGTTTATTTAGGTATATATTTTTGACTATTTTATGTTAAGTATATTCCACATATCGGTACATATTTAAATCTCCAAATGATTCAAAAGGGGACAAGCTGCTCTGGTACAATTTGTCAATATTGCTATTAATATCTTGAATTATCTTAATTCTATTAAAAAATCTCATTTGCACTACATAATGTAAATGTGAGCTACATATTAATGTTGCAAACTTCGAACTAAAATGTAACAAACTTGTAATATTGGTTTCATTTTGTAATAAAGCTTTGTTTGTGTACCTAGACCCTGCGCATCACTACCCGTAAAACTCCTTGTGGAGAGGGTTCCAAAACATGGGATCGGTTTCAAATGAGGATCCACAAACGTCTCATCGACCTTCACAGCCCGTCTGAGATAGTTAAGCAGATCACCAGCATCAGCATTGAACCTGGTGTCGAGGTGGAGGTTACCATTGCTGATGCTTAAACTGCTTTCATTTGCCAGATGTAAATGCTTTAATGTCTGTCAATTGAATAAAGTTTTTTTGAGGAGAAAAAAGTTCTTAAGGTGTTCTTTTAAGTGGATGCCTAACTCTGGGAACGTCTGAAATTTGCCATGTTCAAGATTCGCCTTCTGGTGCCTATATACTGGTAAAAGTAGTTCTTTTCATTCGAAGTGCTGAAGGGTTTGATGTGCCAATGTTTATTTAGTGGCAATGGTTGTACTTGATCTTAATTTGTCTAACTCGTCTACACCGTGAAATTTTGGATCAGTTATAATTTAGCATCATAATTACTTACAAAAACAGTTGAATAATGGTATGTAATCTTTGTAACTTAACTATTTTGTGTGTCGTGATTCTACCGGAATCTTAATTTCCTTGAAGGAACCACCTGAAGGGGTCATTAAAGTTCTGTCTAGTTTTGAAAATGAGGTTCAGGCCTTTGTGACAAATTTAAAGTGCATCTGGTGTTTCCTGAATGGATGGTGTTTTTTTTAATCAGTTTGTACAGAAGATTCCGAATTTCAATGAGCTGTTGTAAATGGGCTGTATGCAATAATTAATATTTGTAATTCATTGATCACGTTGAACTCTGTTCTGCTTGTGTACTTATTTAGTTTTACATACAGTATCATGAAAGCTAGTATACCCCTCATATCTGCAGATATTTAAGGTTATTTTTTTCATGGGACAACACCGACAAAGTGATACTTTGACACAAGAAAAGTAGTTCTATGCAGCTTGTATAACAATGTGAATGTATTCCTCCCTCAACTCAATATACAGCCACAAAGGGAAAACATCCCTTAGTGAAATAGATACTTTATTGATCCCTCTGAGTGAAAATAAGGTCCCAGTAACACAAGCAAGGCACAACCTTACACAAGTATATACAACAAAAAGCAGTAACGAAGGGGGCTGGGTCCTGAAAGTGTGAATTTTGTACGGCTACCAATGTTTTTCAGAACTGCCTTAACTCTTGGACATGGAGGTTACCAGAACCTCACAAGTTGCACCTGAAATGGTTGGATGACATCGTGGAGCTGGTGGTTATTCAAAACTTGCCCCAAAGATGTTCTATTGGGTTTAGGTCTGAAGACATGCTTGGTCAGGTCATCACCTTTTTCCTCAGCCTCTTCAATAAAGTTTGTTTTAGAGGAGTTTAGAGTCATCGTCATGCTGGAGCACTGCCCTGCGACCCAGTATTTGGAGGAGGGGATCCTTTGTTTCATTATTTTATATTACATATGAGTTTGTGTCAAAGTTTCATTTGTCAGTGTTGTCCCATGAAAAGATATACTTAAATATGTGCAGATATGTGAGGGGTGTACTCACATTTGTGAAACACTGTAAATGTATTGGTGAATGATCCAATGTTACTACAAATATTCAAGTAATTTTCATTAAAACAAAAAACATATTAACATTTCCAATGGATAGTGAACAATTGATTTAAATTATTAAATTAAATTTGTTTGTAACAAGCAAAATGAATCTACAAGCAATATGAATTTTCTTAGAAATATACTGATTTGGCTGTTAAAAAGTTTTTGTTTTTAATAAAAGACATGATCTCTGCTTAAAGTATTATTCTACATTATTAGTCGTTCATAGTTTTTAACCATGTTATTAGAGTATTTCTTGACCTTTTAAGAAATTCTCTTTGCTCCCCCCCTCCCTCTCTCTTTCACACACACAGTTAAACACATTAAGTTAAAGGTTCTTTAAAGGAATGTTGAGGGCCAGGATAACGTTGTTTCTATGATTTAAGTAGTAATTGAATAGTTAAATGAATATAAATATTTTGAAGAACGCTTGTTAATCTGGTTCACTGAAAACAATAATCCGTCTATCATTAGCAGATATCAGGTTTTACCAAAGGTAGGTTTACCCTAAATTCTCGTCTTGATTGATGCTCATCTTATATTGGTTGGCTGTACTTGCAAGCTCATCATTGGCTGGTTCTCATTTTGGGCGGGTGATTACTTCATTACTGAAACTATATAAAGCTGCGTGGAGTTCAAGTTTTCAAGCTGTAATGCTCGATTCATTGGGTTTGATTAATGTGCTTCTTTTACAATAGCAGTTTAGTTTAACTGACTTTTGAAAGAGTTGGCCATTTCCTGGTATTTCTAAAATTATATTGTTGTTTTTATTTGATAACTGCAAACAAGTCTTACACTCATTTCAGTTATGGCAGCAACTATTGACTTAACCCATGATTGTACAATGTTGGTGGCAATGGAGTCAACAGCATGTGAACCTCATCATATTGCACTACCAGAACTTTCTGGCCTCTCTTCCATTGCTTCACAGGTAGATATCACTTTATCCATGTTGAAGTGATTAAACAAGCTTAATCAAGGTTGTTTGTTGTTTAGAATGAATCTGATGATGGTTCTGAGCAGCAACTTCGGGTTTTTCTTCGGGTGCGGCCTTTTAGTAAAGAAGAGCTTAATAATCATGAGGATCAGGTTAGTGTCAATTATTATTTCTCTGAGTGAAGTGCATCGTGTAATTTAAATGTATCACTGCTTTCAGGGCTGTGTAGTTTTAGAAAATGCAGAAACCGCAGTGCTTCATGCTCCTAAAGGGTCTGCCACACTGAAGAGCAGTGAAAAGGGCATCGGCCAGCAACTATACAAGTTCAGCTTCTCCAAGGTACTGTTGGTTTTGAAGACCTGGAGTAATGTAATCTTGGGTGTGGTCTTAAATGGAGGTGTATTTTAATATTGTTTTTTTTTATTTTAGATTTTCGGGTCAGAATCGACTCAGACAGAATTCTTTAATGGTACGGTTAAATCACAAGTACAGGACTTTCTGCATGGCAAAAATGCACTGGTGTTTAGCTATGGAGTAACCAATGCTGGGAAGACCCATACTATTCAAGGTAATTCGTATAATTGTTTATTTTGCCTTTTAAGGTCACTTAATTATTTTGCACTAAAATTGGTTTATCAAGTTTTGTAGTATTGGTTTATTTACATTTTGGACCACAGGTTCATCAAAGGACCCTGGTATTTTGCCCCGAGCCCTTGACGCTGTGTTCAGGCACATCAGCGGGCGACTGTATGAATACATGGACCTGAAGCCATACCTCAGCTCAGATGTGCAGAAACTGGATGCTGATCAGGTCAAAGCAGAGCGCTCTGCCAAAGCTGCACTCTTTAGTCAACTCAAAGAGGTACATGCATTCTGGTTAAACATACTGGTGATCGTTAATTGGAGCTACAATGTCCATTTAAAAAAAACAAAAGTAAAATGGCGTGTTACTAGTAATGACTTGCCCAGAATGCTTATTTGTCATGATTGTAACTAGTGTAAAATGCAATTATATTTCAATACAAGACTACATTTTTCCCTGTAGGAGTTTGATTCCAGCAGAAACAGCAGGAGTAGGAGTTCTTCCTGTTCCTCAATCAATAGTCTTTCTTTCTCTGGAGTCTCATATGATCAGACAGGTGAATTAAAGTCAAATGTGTTAATACAGCAAAAAAATACTTGATCGTCTGTTTTTAATGCCTCTTGTTTTCCAGTTGACAGTGCTGAAGGGGATTTACATTGCCGGTGCTGTGTTTGGGTGGCTTACTATGAAATTTACAATGAGCAAGTGTATGATCTGCTTCAGGTGCCCATTACCAACAAGACTAAGAGACGTGCTGTATTGCGTGTATGTGAGGACAGTGCTGGAAATTCCTATGTTCGAGGTGACTGCATGGTAGTTATTAACTAAATGTGTCAGTGAAACATGTCTAGCCACTTAAACATGTCAGCATGTTTAAACTAGAGGTATAGTTCCTGAAGAAAATGTTTGCACAAACATGGCCACTGGGATAGTGGGTGTACTCAAATGCGGTTCCTTTGACTGTCCTGGATACCTTTGGTTACCAGTTTTTTTTTTTTAAACATTTGAAGTAAATTCTAGGTTGTCTAAATTCGAAGTTGAAATGGTGTGATTGGTTAACTTAATGGTTGAATCATTCTTTCTTATATAAGCCTTGCAAACCCAATTTGTACAAATGTTTGAGTGTGAACAGGGTTATTCTTTTGTAAACCATGGATGAAATAATTCTACAATAGCACTAAAGATTTGTTTTAAAACTGGTTTCAAAACTATGAACATGTGCATCACTTCATTCGCTTCAATACTGTTGGCAGAACTTTAGGCATGCACTTGAACTGTCCTGCTCCTAGGAATGACCCCAGTTTTTTGTTTTTTTCTTTTCTTCCTGTTTGTAGACCTAAAGTGGATTTATGTGCAGAATGCTGAGGAGGCAGCTAAAGTCCTTCGCTTGGGGAACAAGAATCGAAGTGCAGCTTGTACTAAAATGAACCAAACATCCAGCAGAAGGTGATGTTGCCCCACTAATGTTACTGTGCTTGTCTGCTCAATACAGTTTTTAACAGAATTCTGGCTTAGTGAGTAATGGCCATCTCGCAGCAAAAATCCCCAGTTTGAGCTGCAGGTTTCCTGGTCCAGGTCTGTGTACGTGTCCTCGCAGTTAAAACAAAACTTTATGCAATAGCAGTAAACTGGAGATACAAATATGCGTTTATTTGCTTTTCAACTTGTGTAGCAAAAAACCACTGTTCCTGTCATGAATGCCAAAGAAAATCATAACATTCAATTTAACGTACTGTAACTAACTACATTTATTAAATAAATAGGAAGTGTCTGTGTGGGTTTTGTTTGAAGTCTGGCTTTCTGCTACAGTCTAATGATGTTTGCGGTACAAAAGTTGACTGACTACTATTTGTGATCACATGTTTGTCATGAATTTAAATTTAACATGACAGTTAAAATACTTATACACAAATATATAATGCTTGTGACTTGCTTACAAAACCAGACATTTTGACTGTAGTTCCTTTAGTGAGCAGCATGGTGTTACTCAACATGGTTTGAAGCCTTTGGTCGACGTTTGTTCTCCCTGTATCTGTTTTTCTAGACAAAAAAAAGCTTTTTTGGTGATATACAAACCAGCGACTTCATCCCTCTGGCGTGTTTGAGGGTATCTGAATGAGGCCAGCATTAATGCATTTTTGAAGCTGAATTGACTTATCGCTTTGTGGCAAATGGTGACAAGCTTTTATTTCTTGCTTGTTGTCTACAGCCACAGTATCTTCACGATCAAGCTAATGCGTCTTGCCGGAACTGATGTCCAGGGCATATCTGAGTATGTATGTCTTATATATGCTGTATGTTCAATTTTGGTGCATGCTGTTGCACTGATTTTCATTTTACCTTCACATCTTAAAGGCTTTCTCTTTGTGACCTGGCTGGATCAGAGCGATGCAATAAAACAAAAACGTTTGGGGAACGTCTAAAGGAAGCTGGGAACATCAACAATTCCCTGTTAATTCTGGGCAAGTGCATTGCAGCACTCCGTAATAACCAAGGTGACAGGTGAGTGGTTAACATGTTTGTGCTTTTGTTTTTACCACTTTGTAAATATAAATACCAGATTTGCCTAAATGCCTGCCGCAGTAAGTCATTCTGCTTTAACAAATACGGACCTAAATTCACTTTCATGAATAAGAGAACAGCTGTTGGAGATTGGGGTAGTGGAAATGGTCCGACACTTTCTCCAGCACTAATCCCATATAAAAACTATGAAATCAGCTGAGTCGCTGTATCCCAGAGCCTTGATCATGAGTGCTATCTTTCAAGAAGGAAGATGCCATGCATCAGTGATTAAGTCGAAATTTAAGGGTGATAAATGTAACGCGAAGTCACAGGATTTGTTGACGGTTGACATTTTTGGTGGTATGCCCATGACGTTAACTTTTTTTCAGTTAATGAATTTTAGGAAATCTCCATTGCATGTTTCTACTTAAATCTCCAACTTTCATGATGCAATCTCTCTATTGGACGTTTAGATATTCAATTCATTGTATGTCAAGTCAAATATCTCTATTGTAAATAGTTCAGCTGGGAAGTTAATTTTACCACTTTGGTACTTGTACGGAGTTTAATTTGTGATGCAGAGCTTTCGTACCACCTTGATGGCTGACTTTAAACCAGCCAAAAATATTTTAGAGAATTATGCTCAGTTTTGGCTTTGTAACCAAGCATCATTATTCTAGTCGATCAAAATGACTACTGGAAGCCAGTACAGAAGACAGCCATTCCTTTAATCACAGGAAATTTCCTAATTTGGTTTTAATTTCTGTCTAAATAGTGGTGAGGTGGGTTTTTTTTTATTTTTTTTTATAATGACTTTGCATACATTCTGTAATGAAGAAATGTGTCTTAAATTTCCCAGGGTCAAGAACGGGTACATTCCATTTCGTGAAAGCAAGCTGACTCGTCTTTTCCAGGGAGTGTTCTGTGGCCGTGGTAGAGCTTCCATGATTGTCAACATCAACCAGTGTGCATCTACTTATGATGAGACCCTACATGTCATGAAGTTTTCTGCTGTAGCCAAAGAGGTATTATAGCGCTGCTATATCAAGTGCCATACAGCATACGAATCGGCCCTGTCAGATTGTTGTTGCCGGTGGTATAATGTAAAATGAGTTAACTCTTAACCTGCTCTTTCTATGTTTATTGTGCTTCTATTTAATTTTTAGGTTCTTCAGTTGGTTCAACCTAGCTCTCTTGAGTCTCTAACGCCTCGTCTGATTGGTCGGGATGGAAAGCCAATGCTAACCAATCGGATGATTAACAGCCATGCAGTTGATAACTATGTGTCCGATGAAGAGTTATTGGATAGTGAAGAAGAGGCTGACATGTCAATATTACCTCAGGAGGTAATTCATCGATGCTGGTCGTCCGTTCATGGCACCTTTTGGCAACTGCAATTTGTTTTGCATTGGACCAGTGCAACTTGTTCAGTAACAGTTTTCTTTCTACAGGAACTATTTATTATGGTTGAAAGCCTCCGGGCGAAGTTGCTGGCTGAGCGCAAAAAGAATTTAATGCAGGAAATTCAGATTCGCAAGGAAATGGGTGATGCCATGATGCAACAAATTATGGAGATTGAAGAGTCTCATAGGTGTGTCAAACATGACCAATATGTGTCATATCACACTTTTCTTTTTTTTAATTAACCCTGGGGTTTGGCTTTCATTGTATTGTTACCGACTACAAGATCACTGGAAGGTCTTAATTGATGCAAGTAGCTTTTAGCAAATTTGTTCTAGCACTTGTCTAAATATTTTTAATGTCCCAATCAGAAAAGGAAATTGCATATTCAAAAGGTAGACTTTGATGTGACTGACCTTTCAACAGGTTAAAAAGTCTAAATATTTAATGCCTGTGGACTTGTTACTAAGATGGCTCTGCATTTAAAACTGGCTTATGAAAGGAAGTGTAGTTGTGTTTACCATGGTGTTTCAGTGAGAACAGTGTCCTTTTTACAAAGTTCTAGCTGTGTGTTGAGCAAGAATCAGTTCCTTTCTATACTCTCAGATGTTTTATGATTGGACTGTTTACATTTTAGCAGTGTATACACATTGATCAACAACCTAAATTCCTAATTCTTGATGATAGTTTAACTAAATGGTGCATGCAGTTACTGTAATGATGTGACTGGTTTCGAGCTATATTGTAGTAAAACCAAGTGTTTGGAATGGAAGGCTGTTTGCTGTTAAGCTAAAATTTATTTTAGCTCTGTTACACTTATGGCATAATGCCATTCCTTAAATCCCCGTAAAGCGCATCCCAAATATCAATGTACATTTTTGGTTAATCTTTGTCTAATCGCTAATCAGCTTTAGAGGTAAGGATCTTCAGAGTAATGTCTTGTAAAAATTGATATGCAAATAAAATGTACTTGTTTTGATATTGAAATAAATCTTGTTTCCGAAACTTTCTTAATTTAAAAGCAGTTGACATGGCATTACAGCTTGTTGGGATATGGACATGCCAGTCAGCTGTTAAAGTAGTCTGGTAAGAAATCAACCTGGGGTGTATATGATCTCAATTAATTACTTTCATTTCAGTCGTCAAATTGCAGATCTTAAGGAAAGTTATGAGGAAAAGATGGACAGCACATTTGAGATGTATAAAGAGGCACTGAAGGAACATGCTTACCAGTGTGCGCTGGAACGTTTGAATGATGACTATGTACCTGTTGATGCATACACCGAAGAGCAAGACCGGGTCAAGGTGACTGCATTCGGTGTAACATAGGACTCTACCTAGTCGATCAGTTATCCTTGCTAGCTAAATCGCTTCTGTTGTATTAGGAGCTTGAGAGGCGTGTAAATGAACTGGAACAGGTGCAGAATTACTCTACTCCCACTGTCCAGCAGGAGAAAACAACCCAGACTGATCAAATACAAGCAAGCACAGAGGAGACTGGTTGGTTGTGTAAAGATTTTGGCTTTATTTCTGACAGGCAAATAATGCTCATCAAATATTCTTTTTTTTTTTAAAGATTCAGACCGTTTCAAACTTCTGTATAAAGAAAAATGTGCTGTGGAGGAGCTTTGTGCACAAAAACAAGAGGTAGAGTAAATTTATAACTGGAAAGCTTTTTTTTTTTTTTAAAGCCACCATGACTTGTGGTTTATTCGCTAATGAAGCACTTGACATTTGAAGATTTAGTGATGTGAACATATGTTTTGTCTTTAGTTGATTGTATCTCTTGATAAGCGTCTTAATGAGTTGAACGAGACTCTGCAGGAAGCTGGAGAGAGTTACATGGAAAAACTTACAGAAGTCCAGAATCTACAGAACAAGCTGAACAATCAGGTGTGTAGTCTAAAAATTGTATGTTCCATCATGGGTTATCAAAATGGCGACAAGTGTTAAATTGTGAAATATGATCATTTGGGTTAATGTGGTCATTTAACAACCTGTTAACGAGTAGTTTTATTATGACACAAATGTGCTGTAATGATTGTTACCTAGCCTTTTAAAAATGCTAATAAAATGGATGGCAAATTCTTTTAAATATATTTTGTTTATAATGGTTTAATATTTCAGTAATAAACAGTTTTTGATTTTCTTACTTTGATTTACAAAAATTGCTATTTGTCTCAAATGGGCTTTGTGTGTAGTGATGCAAGATATTGAGATTGGATGCATATTCATACATTGCCAATTGGGAAAAATTTAGCAGTCTGTGGGTGTTTCATTTTAAGTTTAAAGTAAATTTTAATTAATAAATTCCAATATCAGAGTTCAGTTCTTGTTCTCTTTATTCTGTTCCTTGCTGTGGAAAAATTACTGTCCTAGATGCTGAAATGTGTGACTCATGTTTTAAGCTCTAGTGTCTCACTAGCTTTACTTTTTTTCTCCACTTCGTACCAATAGGAACGGGAGACTGAGCACTTGCAGAAAGAACTAGCTGAAAGGGATTTGGAGGCCTTTGCACTAAAGGAAGATTTAGCAAAGATGACCAGCGATGCGGCTGGGCAAGCTCGCTCAAAACGAGGACTGTTGGTTAACATTAAAGAATCAATATCAACGCCATCCTCAGGAAATCTCTGCCGCACGATTCGTAAATCTGTCCGCACGACAACGTCACTCAGGAAAAAACCCAGCTGATAAAATTTTTACATTTTTTGTGTGTACGTGTCTGGTTTTATACATTTTCTATGTAATAAATTTTTATAACATTCATTTAGATTTTTTTCATTACTTTGGATGATTGCTTAGACATGTTAAACTAATCACTTATTTTCAAATCTCATGGCTGTGCCTGGTACTGGCCCTCTGTAGCGGTGTAGTAATCTTCCAAAACACTCTGCATGTAGTCGAATGTGGGCCTTTCTGCTGGGTTATCCTTCCAGCAAGAAGTCATGATCTCGTACAGTTCAGCAGGGCAATTGTCAGGACAGCTCATGCGATATCCACGCTGCACTTTTTCCATCACTTCAGCATTGCTCAGACCTGTGATACATTTTTTTTTCATATTAACTTATTATGCACCTTCCCTTCCACAAATACAGCTAAAAAGTCACTTCCAATTGTTTACAGTTTGCTCAAAATGAGATGATATTTTATTTTGTACATAGAAATGGAAATATTTAATGATAAATTTATATTTTTAACGATAACCCCAAAATAAATTAAACAAAAGGCTATAATTTTATTATATATATATTATAATTATTTGGTTTAATGCAATATAGAGCACTTGATAGGCAGAACACAAATATTAGGGGCAAAAGTTTGAGTAGATTAGTTCTGGCTGTTCATTGCAGTTCATTGCAATGCTTCGTTAAGTATAAGTAGGTAAACATTTTATCCATAAAATTTGTGATGCAGGAAGCAGTAATTTTAGTAAGTTTGAAATAAACCAAATGTTAATGGCCAGACAATAGACTCAAAACACCTAAAACTGCAGCTCTTGTGGGGTGTTCATGGTATGTGGTGCCTTTCATCAAGTGATGAATCTAATTTCATGAACCCCTAACACTTACATATGAATATATATAAACCATAATTTGTATTAATGTGCTTTATATCTCTAAAATGATTGTTTTCAAATGACCTGTACTTTTTGATAAACACACTGGGCAATACAAATTCCACAGCGTGTTTGTCTATATAAATATTATAATTGCTTTGTGTTCAAATTATATGTGATTAAAAGTAACGAAACATTATTAAAACCAAATTTTCGTTTACATCCAACTTAACTAGGACATTTTGGGTTACTTGTCTTGAATGTCAGTCATACAGAATTTTCCTTTTTGACAAGCACCTATACATGCCCTTGCATTAAGTGACGAAAGGTGAGAATGTACTTCCCAACTACCAATTTCTACCTCATCCATTTGAAACTATAATAAATACTTCTGTAAGCCAATCGGAGATCGTAGATGGACATGACACAACAGTGCACCATAACAACAGTAAAACGTTCTATACGTCACGTGACCCCGATAAGTTGTAACAATGTTTAAGTGCAACGTTAAACGACCATTTTATTTTTTATAAATTAAAGATAAAAAAAAAACGTTTTGTTCTCATAAAACATATCCACAATCAAGTTCGATCATTCAGAAAAAAATCATTTGAAAGGTTTTTAAAATATTCAAATTCAACGTTCCAAAAATATTAATTGAAGTTATTATTTTAAAAAATAAAATTATATTCTGATAACTTTAAGACAACTGTACAAAATAACTTTCCCACAACCAAAGTGGAATGATTTTGTTACGTAATTTTGTCAGTAAGGGAATGACTAATTACATATATAAATATAATTAAATATGTATCAGGAAATTTCATAATAAATATTGCGATGAAGAAGTACAATAAAATAAAAATTTAATTGTCATATAACAAAAGAATAACAGCGTATTATATAAAAATTTTTTATTTCAATATATTTGTTGATCGTAATATTTCTTATGACATTTCCAGATACATATTTAATTATATTTAAATATTTAGTTGCTGCACTTTATTTTGTTAAATTATGTGTATGTATGTATGTATATGTATGTATATATA
>JAOTRQ010058167.1:0-13987 GCA_028565875.1 Hoplisoma paleatum | reverse complement strand
AACATCCCGGCTAGTTAATAACATACTGGTTTCCGCACTACGTTATCCATGATGCATTGCAGCAGAGCGGGGTAGGCATATCAACGCTGGGTAGCAGGCAAAGATGAGAGAAAGAGAGCTGGAGCAGCGTTTCAAAGAACGTAGAGTGATCTCTAGCTTGTAGTGTGAAAATAAGTATTTATTTGAATATCTTACGAAAAAAAAGAGAATTTTAAAATGAACTGAACTTTGAACTAGTTCAAAATTAAAATTGTGAACTTTGAACGTGAACTGTTCACTTTGAGCATTTATGAACTGAACTTGAACTAGTTCAAAAAAACTGTGAACTGGCACAACACTGACAATGACCACTGTTAAAATTCAGAAAATGGTTGGAAAATGAAAATTAATTGCATGGCTTACATTTGAAATATTTGCTTTTGTGGGTAACAATGAAAAATGATGCTGCCAAACTAGACAGACGAAAGTAAATTCACTTTTTAATTAACTGTTCCAATTACTTACTTTAGATAGCCTTTTCAGTCCAGCCGGTTTTCCTTTCTTTGATTTGCAATTTAGCTTTAGTTCTCCAAAGGCCAGGGAAAGGCTAAATGACAAATTTAATTTAATTCCTTTGTTTATATTTCTGCAGAGGAAAGGGTGACTCAAAGGTTTTGGCTTGCACTCATTTTGTCCCACCTGGCCTGAGCTCAGCCACAATAGTCTTATTAGATGTGAACTGGATCCCGGGCATAATTTGAATTTAATGAATCTTACTCCCTAGAGAGAACGCAAGCATGAAGAGGCACTGAGGGGGAGGTGGTGTTAGGCATACCAAATACTGAAACCTTGGAATGTGATGCCCGTATGGACGGAGCATTAGCTGAGCAACTTTAGCCAGCAGCGTGAAAATGATATATTGTGACCTTAAAAGGCCAGTGAGGCTCCAACGTTAATCCACTTAGGTGCTGAACTAATTTATATTTGTTCATTGTAATGCTGAAATTGAATAAAACTCAGTCCAGCAACTGAGTCTCAGAATAGAAATTGAAAACTAAATCTAAATAGAAAGTAAAACTTCTAAAATCAAGACTACCTTGGTATATACTAAATCACCAAATGTGGACATATATGATGTTTACTGAGTTAAGCCACGCCGATCGCTAACAACTGTATATGATAAAATATAAATACTCCATTTTCCACCTCCATAACAACAAATTAAGGCTTTTATCTGTTTCTGCAAGCTTTTTTTAGTAATAAGGTAATAATAGAATTAGTTAAACAGAGCTTTGACTTGAGGAGAACTTTGGGTATTTAACTTTAATATTTAGTCTGAACAATATAGTTCTAATAATTTAAATACTTTTAATAATAATAACAATGATAATAATGATAATAATAATAATAATAATAATAATAATAATAATAATAATAATAATAATAATATAAAACAAAAATAATAGTATTGTATATTAACAATATGTAATATAATAACACTATTATTGACAATCTGGTAATAATTAATCACAAAATAGTGACATAACTCTCTGTTCTGTGGTTTTGAAACCTCATAAACAATAAACTGTGGTACATTTTGCATTCTGACTCTAATATGAGCTACTTTATCTGTTGTGTAGCGTGGACCACACTGGATAACCAGCTGGATAACCACAGTGTCTTTTTTAAACAAGATCAATTCTGACCACTGCAGACCAGAAACACATTTTAATAACTCTATTGAAGATAATAATCATTCATTAACTGTATTTAGAAAGCCCCATCACAATTTGGCCCAGTCAAAATTCTTATGCCTGCAAATTTTCCTGATTTTAGGACATTAACTTTGTGAACAAAATGTATAGTTTAAAAAATAGTATAGTAAGTGTTATATATGTTTTATATATATTTTACCTCTTGTGGGTCATATTGTTATGCCTGGTTTGTGTAAAATCTGGTACAAATCTAAAAATTCTTTATACAATAGATGATTTTAAATCAGCCATGTTTTAGATATGTGTACTGATACACCGTTCTGATTCATAGTAATTCATACATAAAATATAAAAAGCAAATACAATGGACAAAATCTGACCTAAAGCAAGAATGTGTTCTCCAGTTTTTGTCATTCTTGGCAGAACAGTTATTTGTTCAAGGTTGCTATCATTTTGGGAATCATGAGTCTGTTCTTGTTAAATGTTTACAGGCCTCCTGCTGACTGTTAGCCTGTGCCAGAGCAAAGGTCATCTAAGTACACCTTCAGGCTTAACGCACATTACCTAATAGTCTATCTATCTCTGCAGTTTCAGAAAGTTCTACTGACCATAAACACCTGGCATTGTAAATATGATGAGTACTGCAAGCTCATGTACAACCAACATATAAATAAACCCATACGACCTTATTTACAATGTTAACAAGTTGTCAGCAGATTTTTATGAGAACAGAATGTAACACTACATAATTGTACCTATGATTTATTTGTCATTGTTGCATAACATTGTAAAGCAAATGATATGACATTTTACAACATAAATAATATGTCATATTTACACTTTTTTACAATAGTTTTACACTTTGAACAAGATGCAATGACAACTTTTCTTTATTATTTATTTATGGCTGTTTAAGTTAAGTTAAATGTTGTATATATATATATATATATATATATATATATATATGGTGTGAAGTTTGCATGTTCTGCCCATGTCTGCATGGGTTTCTAAAAACAACCAGCCAGGTTAATTGTCCTATAGATACCTAAATCAGTGTTAACGCTTATTCCAATATCCTAAATAGTGAGGGTTGTTTCAGGAAGGACATGTGATATAAAAACAAGGCCAAATTGTAGAGATATATAATGCAGATCATAAACTGCTGTAGCCAGACCTAACAAGAGCTGCATAAAAAAGAATGTTTATTTTTCATGTATGGATCCACACTGATGTTCTACTTTAGAACTTAAGTTTTCCGGCACCTGTGTAAATCTTGTAAAAAACTATCTGAGCTTAACTTGTCTTTTTATAATAATCTTTTATTCAACCTTGAGGAATTTTGGTCCACCTTTCATTGATAAAATGATTTGAGTGGTGAGTGTAACTTTTCACTTTGAGTCTTCCAACAACAAGCTGAAGTCAGAACTTTAACTGTCTTGGTCAATTTTGTTCTATTCAACTTTATTAAATGTAGAATCCTTAACTTTAACAAGTATTATGACCACTTACAAGTGAAATGAAAAACACTTATGATCTATCTTTTATTTTAATCACAGTACCTGTTAGTGGGTGGAGTACATGATTATTTAACCTTAAAGACAAAAAGAAAAAAATAGCAATGGAAGGATTTGAGCCAATTTGTTATGGTCCAATTGTGACGACTAGATGGCTAGGCTAGAAAGTTAAGTATTATCAGAATTGGGTTGGTTTGAGTTACAGGATACTTTGTTCATATTTAGTATTTCTTATTCACAAAAAATGCCACTGACTCTCATACCTCATTTCATTCATTTGAACTAAAAAGGCAAATCATAAAACTCCACATAAACAAAATCTTTACAGCTTAGAATAGCCAAACAATTTATATCTCTAAGCTCACCATGCAGAATAATGTGATAAACCATGAGATATCCTTTTACACTGTGTATTCCTAAATCATTTTTAAATCTTATTAAAGCCACACTCAGTTATGGTTTCAACTATTTAAAATAAATAAATTTGTTTTTAATAGTTTAGGGTATTATAAACGGTATTCAATAATTTCTAAGCAAGATTAGCTAAAATAATAAATGATAAGATAAAGATATAATTGTGCATTTATTATAAATGGGCTGTACACTTTTATCAAATACAACTGATACCGAACACATATGAATCAAAACCCAAGAAAAATATCACTCTGAAACCAACCAGTCATTTGATTATTTACTATTCAAACGAAACTCAATTATTACTGTTCGTTCTTCCAGGCGCCCTGTTCTCCACGCTGTGTCTACAGCTCAGACCACACAGATTACATAAACAACCCAGTCATTAAACAGACTACAATTGGAAACTAGTCAAAATGCTCATTTTGACTGACTGGTTAACATAATTAGTGTTGATTTGCAGAGCTTAACACATGTATCATGTGGCTTTGTTACTTAACAAGCACCAGGCTAGTTTAGGCAGGTCTGGATTTGAAATGCAGAGTCCCAGAACATCAATTATTTGCTCAGGAGGGAGTTTAAATGCCTTGCTGGAGGACTTCTGTCGGGAGTGTCTTCGTGGGAAGAAAGAATGTGGCAGAACTTTTCCAGTTTGTTTTGGCATATTCTCAGCCCTTATGAGCTGATAAATATTTAGAAGACTTCATCTTTTTGTATTTGGCCTTAGCAAGTAAAATGAAGACAGCAAAAGGCACAAATGGGAAAGTTGTGACAACTTTTTTTTTTTGTTAGTGAAGAGTATTTTGTTTATTATTCACTGTGTGCCTTAGCTCTAAAGTAATTTAAAAACTGTTTGTCTGATTATTTACTCAATGTTCTCAAACATTATTAGTCTCCCTTTCAGAAAGATCAATACCATTTTAGTATAGTAAGATACCACAGCCTATCTTAGCCTAAACTCAGATTTTATTTGTATGTGATACATACAAAGAATTTGTCTTTGATTACAGTAGCTTACGGTGCACGATAGCTGACGTTACAAAAACAAAAACAAATTGCAGACACCCCAACCTACCCATCCTCCACTATACTCACTCACACACACACGAAGGCACACATGCACACAATGACACACACACAAACTTACAAATATACATGCTTTAATTGGTAGTGTTAAAGCATATTATCATTAATAATATTATTATTTTTATTCTTGTTGTTATTATTGTGTCCATGTGGGTTTACTCTGGGTACTCCATTTTCTTCCCACAATCCAAAAACATGCAGGTAAGGAAAATTGATGAGCTGAGTGTTCTTTGCCTGTGGGAGAACTGAATGTGCAGTGAAATTACCCAGGTGGTGCACTACAAATAGACTAAAAATACAGTGTGAAATGTGCACTAAAAGGATGAAATTTTGTCTCCATAAGAGAAGAGGAGAGACTTTTAACCAGCTAATAGCAGCCATTGCCAAGTCAGAAAAGGAAGCAACTGCTTCATATAAATGTAAGTAGCGTTAATGAAATATGTTACATAAAAAAATCTGGTGGGAGTTTTAGGCTCACAAAAGAGCTGTGAAAAGTTCGTCCCCAATGTTTAACAATTGATAGGAACTAATTGTTTGACATTTCTATATCTGCTCATATTTCAGATGTAGACAGAATAATCAAATAATATGTCTAGCCTAACTATTCTTAATAATTTACACTGTATAACCAAAAGTATGTAAACCTAATTTGATGTTGCCATCCCCCATCTAAATAATGTCAATCAAACAAATTAAAATCTTTGATTATAACAATCCAACAACTATATAGTAAGCTGAAAAAACTATTAATAATTCTTCTTAGCATTTTCAATTTTCAGCCTGAAATGTGCAGAGCTGATATGTCAAACATAATTTAAATCACCTAAAGGTTAACTTTTTTTGTCATGTAATCCCCATTTTAAAAAGCATTCCATTCTTAGCGACAATTGAAGTGACAGGAGAAATTGGTAAAGCTCGGACGACAGCCTTGATCCTGGTCAGCGAGTTGGAAAACTTGCAGTGTTGCTTCTCCCAGATTCTGTGCCAGCTAACAGAAAGCATTTGATGACCGCTGTTTTTAATTCTAGGTGGCAGCAAGGGACTGATAGTCTGCAATGTCTTCATTCTTGTCAGACACAGTTAGTTGTACAATCAATTTATACCAAGAAGAGTCATGACAACAGCATGGGGTTGGCGATTAAAGACTCTTTCTCTCTCTTTTGTTCACTCGCTCGCTTGCTTTCTCATTTGGCTGTTTTTTTTAATCCACAGTCAGAGAATGTTGATTAGACGTGATCCTAAATGTTAGGGTTTCTTGATGACACAATTTTAGTGTTTTAATTCAACTAAATGCAGGAATGCAGTTATATCAATATGTCCAGATTAGTAGCCTAATGTTCTAAAAATGACTTTAGTGACATTGGTAGAATACCTACAAATCGTTACACTGGACAATGTGTTCCTGTAGTGTCTGGAGTTCAGTTCTTCAAAAGTCTGATTATGGTTATGTGTGAGGTGACTAAAAAGCGACCTTTGTCATAATAGTCTTGATCCTGCATATATTCCTGATCTTCCTAAGCTGCTAAAGCTTAATCCATTGTTTAATTAAAAGAAAATATTGGTTTTATTTAACGTGTTTAACTAACACAATACAAATGACCTGTTTACAGTATACTGACACCTCTTATTTGCCCATACTTTGGCGAGTTCGAATGTAAGGCCACTATTGGTATATATATAGTGGGGGGTGCAGTTATGTTTGTGCTCCTCCCTTTTCCTGTATAGGTGCCCCAGGCTACTAACCAAGCTCGTTGCAGAATGTAAAACCTGCCATTTACTTTGTATGCAGGTTTTTGACAATTTTGTCTAGAGGCAACTAGGTGATTGGTAATTTCATATAATTTCCCACAGGACCAAACCAGGTATTTTATTAATTATTAATATTTATTTTGATAAGGAACATTTATTGAATAAAATAATATTAACTGATGATGTTTATAATATTGAAATACTACTATTAAAGTTCAACTTTATTATTCAATGTATAATGTGACAATAAGCAAGGACTTTGATTGGTTATGAAGTTCGTCTTTTTGCAGTGTATCCTCGTTAAGGGTTCAAATGCTTGAATCAAGAGTTAAAAGCTACACAGGGTCCTGTGTAGGGCATGGGGAGAGACTTCACTCATGAACAAATGGTCATTATTCAAGCACATATTTAAACCTCTATCATATATGGCTATGTCACTGTGTTTGACAGATCTGGGAGTCTGGAGGAGCCTGACCGTGCTAAAAGATGAGTGAATTAGTGCCTGAAAACAACAGATTCAAGAGAGCTTTTAGTGAACAGACTCATATTTGTACCATTAGGCTAAACTAACACTTGTGCACTTCATCCATCTTTCAAGTAGCCAGGAGTGGTGCAGCTGGCATGAGCAGTCGACTGGCTAATGGAGGCCATTATTTTGGGTAAACTGCTGTCTCTGCTTTGCCTCTGTTTGGATTATAGGCATTTTAAGTGAAGATTCTCAGGGCTGAAAATGTTAACAAATGTAATTACTGTTTTCCTCTGTTAGGGACTGTTAGATAAAGACAGTCCTTCCTGCTCAAAATTATTCCATGTGTTACCCTGGGGTCATCTCTGGACAATGTTGCTTTATAGCTGCCAAAAATGTTGTCTTGATCACACTGTTACAGCTGATTTAAAGTCAGGAAGGCCATTCACATGTTATTGATATTAAACATGAAATAATGCCAGAAAATAAAGTCCACTAAATAGTACTAATAGTAATTTACACTGTTTACTGTGGCAGGTTTGGGACACAGTCTAAGCGTGTGTATTGTGTTTACTGTCACAAATGAACACAATGAAGCAACTAATTAATATATCTAGTGAAAACCTTTTCCCATTTTTTGTAGGTACTTATAGAACAATTTAGATTTGTCAACTAGCCTGGCTGCATGTTTTTGTGGAAAAAATAGATCACATGCAAGTCCCTCACAAAGACGTGGAGAGAATTTATAGCAACAGTGTTAAACACTGATCTATGATGCATGTACACAGACTAGAATTGTCCAAATAAAGGGAATAAATACTTGTTTTCCTTTACTAAAGCTTATTAAATGACAGTGACTACCATTAACTTGACTTATTACTATACCACATGTACTTATTACTTATACATAACATGCACTGGGTATCTCGTATAGTCTGGCATAAATCTTTGTTAATTTGAAACATCCTGACTTTGTGGTATCCTCTGGCCATACCGGACTTAATGTTATTTTGTTTGTATCTGAGACAAATCTTGTCTCACTAAGAAAGGCAGACAAAACATTTCCTTTGCTTGATAACATCTCGTTGTAGATGTCATACATGTATATGAAAAGCTAAGTGAAGACAAACATGGAGGAGAGGAAAGACACGACACATATTAGACAAGTGCTAATGAATGTACTCACAGTGGTTTAAAAAAAACCTTTTCAAGCATCGTCCACCTCACACATTAGCCTTATCAGATTCATCAGACGAGACACTGTCAGAAAACAAGACAAGTGCAAAGATAAAAGAAGTGCAAAACGGGAACACACACTGAGAGTATGAAGAACAATATTTTTATCCCCTTATAATAAAGAATGGCTACATAATGGATGTTTAATCTCAATATTATCTTTATTGTTGATCGCAGGTCGTGATTAACAGCACTATGTGGAAGGAAACATTTATACACAGAATTCAAAACATTTTTATTTGGTCATCTTTGTAAAAAAACTGTCTTTTGTTTTGAAAGCAAAGCTTAGAGCATGATTCTTGTTTTTTTGGTTTTAAACAAATTGACAAACACATTCTGGTTTTCAAACCAAATTAATACGTGATGTCAATAATTTAACCTATCAACAGATCAACAACATTGCAGGGCATAGAACAACGTTTTTTAAATTGTAAATTATGTTTTATTTCTAAAAGGATGAATAAAATGTATTTATTTGCTTTTAATTAGCAAGTTATGGCTTGTCAGTAACAACTATTAGACATGACATCTATTTAGGCTACTTAAAAACTATGCTAAATCAATAATGTGGATAACATTATGTAGCAACAAGCCAAAATATTTTTTGCGCTGCAGGATTTATGACATTATGCTTGTTTTTCTTTTTTATATATTTACAATGAGAAATATCTCTTTATTATGAAGGTTGTTTATCTACATGATATGAGTACATTGGTGGGTGGAACTATCTGAGAATGGAGGTCCTGGATTTGATTCCCATATGGTGTGGCCTGGGCGCTTTTTTGAAATTCTCCATTTACATGTCTGACTGGGTTTTCTCTCTGGGTGTAGACATGCCGTTTAGTTCAGAAAAATTCCACAAGCTAAAGAAAGCCTGTACCTGCTTTCTGTTTGTTGGTACAGAGCAACTTAGGGTGTGTGTGTGAATGGGCCGGGGGGGGGGGGGGTCCAGTCAAGTCCAAATGGTAACCATTTTTCTATAATATCATGGCTGTCAAACAAATAGTTTGACACATTATTTACATAATTAGACTCTTACTTTGTGCTAAATGGGTCCTGCAGCTTGACCTTCTGGCCTTTGCAGACCCTCATTGATCGGGCCACACATATTCCAGTGTGTGAATCCTTCAGCGCATCAACAAAACCACGGAATTCAGCTGAATTAGGGTCAGACTGGGATGGGTGTTCAAATGTCTCAGCAGGAGCTTATGTTTTACCAGTGTTCCCATTTACATCCATCACAATCTCAGACATTATGAAAGACTTGTTGTTCATGGCAACCAGATTACAACCTGATCACACCATATTTCTCCAAGAGAAACGTCTTTTACTGAATCTTTTTCACTATGTTAAATTGCTGGTAGGAGGACAAGATTTCTTACCAGATGAATAGTTTGGATGCTTTAAAAGGGGCAGCCATGATGGTTAGTGAACTGAGCTTGTGATCAGAAGATTATCAGTTTGATTCCCAGAGCCAACTGGTCATAACTGAAGTGCCATTAAGTAAGACATCTAAACCCTAACTATTTTACCTGGCACTGTGGCTAGGGCTGACCACTGCACTGGACATGTGTGCTCACTGCTGCCCCCTTATGTGTGTTTATTAGATTGGGTTAAATGTCATGTATATATATATATAGTATATGGCAAATTTATTTACAAAGTGAACTCTCGGTAGCCACACTTTCTTATAACGCTGACTGTCATTAGACCATATAAACAGATGTGATCTTCTAGTGTTCATGCATTGCACATATTGTAAGAAATTTGATTGGCTTACTTATTAATGAATGATATAACCTTATTGTGACACTTAGATTGTGAGACTTAGACACAAAACTTAGATTTTTCTTATTACTGGATTTGTGAATATATGGAGGATTTGAAGTGATCAATGTTGGATTGGCCAAGGACCATACATTTCAAAATATATTTATAGTCATTGGTATATTCTCAACAACAACAAAAAATCCAGCTAAAGGGGTTACACTATAAATAAGTACATTTTGAATAGTTGGTCCCGGATTTGGCTCACTATTATTATAACTCTGTTTGTATTCTGTGTATTTTTAGTACATTTAACAAAAAAATAAATTTAAATCACACGATTTAACTACATGTAAGCTAATTCAGCAGCACAAACTGTTCCAAATGATGACTAGTAAGAACGCATGGTAAAAATACATGACTATTCAGCAACTTCTTTCTCCAAACAGTCCCACAATTATGTGGATGGGAGGGAGGTATTATTGTTAATTTCCTGGCACGTCAGTTAGGCAGTGATGATTGAGTTTGCTCTTCAGTGACCTGTCAGATATGTTCGAGTGTTCACCACACACAGACAGCCCAGTCTCAAGGGAAGTCATTTCTTATGCCCTCTTGGTAAACATAACATACAAAGCTGACATGTTGCCGGACCACCTAGTGAGAAACCGACAGACAGGCACTGACAATCTCTTTCATTTCTGTTTATAGACGATTAACCAAAATAAGGAGGCGTATATAAGAGGGCCCAGCATAAAACATTGACAGAGTGAGGGAGGCGAACAGTAGCTATGCTGTAGACCCTAAACACAATTTAAAAACACAAAGTTTTTATTATTTCTAGAAAAAAAGATGAGAACTGTCAAAATGTTTTATACATAGTATATTTACTTTATTTAATTGCAGATTAAACCCAGGAAATTCTTGAATTTTACATCTGCAATTCAACAAAAAAAGTATCCAGTCATATAAACTGGATACTACTATAGTAGTAGTATCCAGTATATACTGTATATAGTAGTATCCAGTAAGTCCATGAATAGTCAACACATATTAGAACATACATCTTGAAGAAAGATTAGAAGGGATTTTTGTGATAATACTTCAGTAGTTCATGCAATCATTAAACATTCTTTTTTTTTCAACAGGACAATACAAAAGCACATGCTTGTAAGCTCATGTGGGTAGATATAGTGATATGATATGGGGAACTAGACTGACCCGCTTGCAATCCTGACCATTCCCTGATATATAATGTTTCCTAAAATAGAGATTGACAATTTGCCATGACAAGAATCCTGTATAATCGCATACAGAAAAACACATTTGTCAGAAATGTCTATATAACAATATATTACATTGAACACTTAATCTTTTGGTAGGTAAAAGTGAACATAAATCCTTTTTTTATGTTCAAAGAATAAACAAATATAATTTTCTTTACCTTTAGGCTGAAAAGGCAACATTTCCTACGTTGTTTCTTTATCTATTATGACAGCATCACTCCTGCTTTATTGAATGTACATGTTGAGGCAGAAAGATTAAACTGCTGTGACACCAAACGTGGAAGTACTCTAATAGAACGGATTAGTCTGTCTGACAGATAGTAAACTTTTGTTTAAGGCGGTATTACTGCTTCTTCTACCCATTCTCATATGTCCTTCACCAGTTCAGGATGCCAGGAAGGATATTCCACACATACCTTACATGCTCAACTTCCTGTGGATTCAGGTTCACCTGGATAACTGGTGTCTATTGTGTATGCTTTCAAAAGCCCACCTACATAGTTTGGACATAAACATTAAAGTAATGGGAAAAAAGACGATATGCTAAAACATTTATAATCAAAACCATTTAATTTGCTTTAATATTAAAGAAGAGTTAAGTCTGTTTTTTCAGCCATGGCTGGGATTACCAAAGCCATTCATCAGTGAAAGAAAGACTCTTGAGAGATAGAAGTAATCCACCTCTACTTATCCACAGAATCCTAATGTGAAGTTTGATTGGGGCGGGTGCTTCAATAATGAAACCATCTTGGTTATTTCCTCTTTGCGGTTAACCACAAATATGGCTAATTCCCATCACTTAAAATACAGCCTTTTCCTACACTAAATGGCATTAACATTTGACCACTAGGATGTACCCAAATGCATTACAAAGACAAATTTCCACTTCACAACAAACAGAGCTAAATTCTGAATGAATACCACACTTCCTTTGTGGGTTTTATGGCTGCAAAAGTAACAATTATAGGCATATAAAACCTACAAATATCATAAATGTAGCTGGGAATTCAACACTTAATGGTTATTTTGTGTGTTAGTAATTGAGGGTGTGCAGAATTTCATATTTAATCTTATAATTGTAATAATTCTAGCAGTTTTGCATTAATGGTTTTGCATTATTCATTTGACATTTTTACCTGATTTCATGTTGCTTTTAGCTACAACCTTGTTGCTTGGTTATTAACTTATCAGCTTCACTAGGACACAAAAAAATCATACAGTTGTTGTATAACCACAGAAAATTATGTATTTTACATTACTGAAATATAAAAAGACTTATTTATCTCACATGCACATTTTTCTGAAGAAGTTCCTAAATTCATGGGCATATTTTGCTAAACTTGTGGCATTTTAATATTTTTTTACTTGTTAATTGAAAGTGTATCCAGTGGTTTTGATTATAATCTTTATTTCTTCATTCAATTCTTTATTTATTTTTATTCTAAATGTAATGTAAATGTGTTTGCATAAAACATTTTTGGATTTGATGATTTGACACATTCTTAAAAGAGAGCTGGGACAGATGCAGCTTACCTGTCTTTTATTACCTTTCGTAGTAATGAGACTTTGGGAAATTAAATGTTTTGGGAAGATCAGACAGGCAAGACAAGCACACACACACATGCACACAATAAGTTTATTTTTTTCTGCTACATACAATTATTGTTACTTTGCCCTTTTCGATCTCTTTGGAGTTTTGCATCAATTTCCAAATGTGTTTCTGAGAAATCACAAAATAAATATTATTATTATTTAAATTAATGATCATGATTCATGCTCAGTCAATGTCAACCATTTTTAGTCTGAAGAACCAGATGGAAAATGTAAATTTACACAAAAACTTGTGTTTTAACATCGTAAGTGTTAACATCGTAAATAAAAATATTTGTATATTTCAGTATTGATGGGGACATATTTGTCTTTATTTTTTAAAGAAGAAGCCCTTCAGAAAAATCCTGAATTATAAATGATATTTACTTTTAGTCAAGTGTAGATGCCAAGCCATTATTTTGTAAAATATTGATAGAGTGTAACCTTGTAAGATGCAGAATACATATGTTCACACAGGCATCATATTCAAGGTCAAAGTGTAAATACTTTATGAGCTAAAGTATTTGGAAATCTTCCAGAGAAGTGAGATCTTGTGCATGTATAAGACTTTGGCTTTTCTTTGTCTGTAGAGTTGGTGTCTGTTTAGTGAACTGAAAATGAAAATTCAACAAAGCCTTAACAAATTAGCTGACTACTAACAATCAAAAACATGTTTTGTAAGATGTAGATGAATGTAATCAACATTAAGCCACCCATCTTTATCTAACTTTTTTGTTTTTGAATGAACGTACTTTCTAGTCAGCATTTAGAGCTCATTAATTTCTGCAACTTAATTATCTGTAACTACAAATTCCATCAAATGCACTGCACATTAATGAATTGAACAATTTATAGTGTGAAACATTGTGGTGGCTGCATCACGTAATGGGAATGTTATTCAACTTAGTTGTCATCCAAATATATATTCCCATTCAGTTGAATTCATTCTGATTACGTTTTATCTATTTAAACATTTTAATTAACATACATGAGTGAATATTGATAATTATTCTGTTCATTAACAATAACTATTCAAAGAGTTATCGGCAAAATAATTTTAAAGAAAGTTTTGACAAAATTTAGATCAAGCAAATTTACAACATTCACAATGACATCCAAAAAGTCTGAATACTCTCTCTCTCTCTCTCTCTCTCTCTCTCTCTCTCTCTCTCTCTCTCTCTCTCTCTC
>JAOTRQ010058160.1:0-13988 GCA_028565875.1 Hoplisoma paleatum | reverse complement strand
TATGACAAACAAACATGAATATAATAATAAAGTGGCACTTGACACTAATTCTTACTTTCTTATCCTTGATCAGATAAAAGACACTGGAGGTCCCTCACCAAACAGGTAAACACTTATTTACATCTTATCATTTACAACCTTTATAACCACTTCTTTATTAAGATTTAAATGCATAGTCACTCCAAACACAAGCTTTCATTTAACTCAGACACGGCGAGAACATGCTCGTTCCATACAGAAAGGACCCGGTCCACCCCACATGGGGTTCGAGCCCTGGACTTTATATGGGGATGCTACGGTTTAATACCCAGCAGTTGCGCGGGTGTAAAATGGGTGTAAAGCAGGTTCTGACTTCCAAACTTGTTTGTGACTAAAGGAGTTGGAGAAGATCCTCGCAGACACTCCGCCAGTATGGAAGGGGAGTTCCAAACTGTTCCGGAATCTACAGGATCGAGGTGAGGAGATCACTTATTTATAGTCTTCTAGCTTTGGTGACTGTCAAGGTACTAGACTATTAGTTAAGGCGCTAGCATAGTGGTTAAGACTCTAGACTAGGAGTCAATGTACCAGACTAGTGAATAAGGTACTAGACCATTAAGGCATCATTATGGTATTTGTGGTTAAGACACTGGACTACTAGTTAAGACACTGGTCTAGTGGTTAAGACAATGGACTAATAATTTAAGCACTAGATAATTAAGGTACAAGACTAGTAGTTACGACACTGTACTAGTGGTTGAGACAATGGATTAGTTTTCAGAAACTGGGACTATTGGTTAATACACCAGGACTAGTGGTTAAGACTCTGAGAATATTGGTTAAGTCACTGGGAATATTGGGTAAGACACTGGTAATATTGGTTAAGACACCGGGACTAGTGGTTAAGACACCGGGACTAGTGGTTAAGACACCGGGACTAGTGGTTAAGACACCGGGACTAGTGGTTAAGACACTGCGACTAGTGGTTAAGTTACCGGGACTAGTGGTTAAGATACTGGGACTAGTGGTTAAGACACTGGGACTAGTGGTTAACACACCGGGACTAGTGGTTAAGACACCGGGACTAATGGTTAAGACACCGGGACTAATGGTTAAGACACCGGGACTAATGGTTAAGACACCGGGACTAATGGTTAACACACCGGGACTAGTGGTTAACACACCGGGACTAGTGGTTAACACACCGGGACTAGTGGTTAACACACCGGGACTACCGGTTAAGACACCGGGACTAGTGGTTAAGACACCGGGACTAGTGGTTAAGATACCGGGACTAGTGGTTAAGATACTGGGAATACCGGTTAAGACACTGGGACTAGTGGTTAACACACCGGGACTAGTGGTTAAGATACCGGGACTAGTGGTTAAGATACCGGGACTAGTGGTTAAGACACCGGGACTAGTGGTTAAGATACCGGGAATACCGGTTAAGACACTGGGACTAGTGGTTAACACACCGGGACTAGTGGTTAAGATACTGGGAATACTGGTTAAGACACTTGGAGTAGTGGTTAAGACACCGGGACTAGTGGTTAAGACACCGGGACTAGTGGTTAAGATACTGGGACTAATGGTTAAGACACCGGGACTAATGGTTAAGATACTGGGACTAATGGTTAAGACACTAGATTATCAAGGTACTAGACCAGTGGCCCAGTGGTTAGTGCTTCCCTTTTCTTTACACAACTCTTTCTCATCCAACTGGGATTGAGAGTGCAGTGCCAGTGACGAGACAACTCCCCCCCCCCACACACACACACATTTGAATACCTCTACATTTCAATAGTACTGCTGAGATTCGAGATTTGAACCCCTGATCCCTCAGCAGTAGACGTCCGTTCTTTAATTCCGCTCCTTAAAGACATAAACACATCACAGCTTCATTGTTATAGTTTTCTGGGATCAGTAAATTATCTCGTCTGATTGTCGCTTTATGTTTTGCATACGAACTCATTTGCTTATTTGTTTACGTATTTGCACACTGCAGTCCTAAAGCTGTTAGTACCGACCAACGGCTGCAGCTGCTGCATCATCATTAGCATTTTCGACAGCAGCCCAGCGACGTAGACGAGGGGGGGAGGAGAGGAGGACAAAGCTTTATCAATTCTGTATCTAGGTTGCTTTAGACAGCGCCCCTTTGAGGACAATTCTGTCATTATAATCATTTTCAGGCCTACATCATGCCAATAACAACGAGCTTTTGAAGTTTTGTCGTTCGTATCGGCAAATCGTGATTGGCTGTACAAGCTCTGGGCTGTATTAGCTCATGTGGGTCTGGGGATTTGCGGCGCCCTTTATGGATGGATTTTCATAAAATTTTTGGTGCATTCAAAAAAAAAATTACTGATTAGAGCTACTGGGTTTGTTCATGTTCTGACATTTACTTTCGTAGATAAAGGAGATGATCCATCAAGGTTTATCTGTGTGTAACTTTAATAATAATTAATTAATTAATAATTATTCAAATTTTGTCATTACATATATACAGACGTACAGTACAATGAAATGTTTTTCTTCGCATATCCCAACTTGTCTGGAAGTTGGGGGTCAGAGCGCTATTACAGGGTCAGCCAACGTACAGCAATCCTGGAGCAGACAGGGTTAAGGGCCTTGCTCAAGGACCCAGCAGTGTAGCGTAGTGTAGCAGAGCCTGGATTTGAACCCCCAACCTTTGGGTTCCCAGCTCAATGCTCTACCCACTAGGCTACACTGACCCTAAAAGTATCGCATATTAAAACAAACTCTGTTTTCTGACATTTTAATATTTATTAAACGTTGGAGCATTTCTGGCAACAGCTCATTAGCATACACGACATTAAAATAGAGCATTTAAAATCATTCTCATGCTGGAGAGAATTTAAACTTGTAATATCTCTTACTTTTGTGCAAAGAACTTCATGGGCATGTTTTGAAAATCCCATAGTACTAGTTTAACTCGTTTAAAAAGAGGCATTGAATGTCCCGTTTAATATAATACAATTTAGTTCATAGATGCAGAACCATAAGCCGTTGAAAGTTAGTCCCTTAGTAAATAAAATATTTGGAACCGTCTGATGGAAATACCATTCAAATACTTGCTGGATATGGAGATGATTATCCAGGTTTACCTTGGGAAATGTCCCACTGTTTTAAAGAATAATGAGCACTGAAATAGCTTACAAATGCATTATTTGCCACAGTTTGGGCTGGACTTTTGCCACTGGGCCACTTTTATTGTTCTTTTCAAAAAGCCAAATATCTGAGCGTCTTCTGGATAACTCTTAATGGTATCTAACATTCTAGGTTTGGGGCTTTTAGTCTTTATACTAGATCTGAGTCTGAATTTAATTTCAAGTACTCAATAATTAGATTCATTCATTTATGAATATAAGTGGTGGCTTATAACACAGTCTCTTCAGTTTTCTGCACTTAAGACTATTGCTCATCAAAAGCAATAAAAAGCAGGAACTCAGTAGCCAAACTACAGGAGAGAATAGTCATTGATAACCTTCTTGATAAGACTTTAACCCGTTAATCATACTACTTGATGAAACATTTATGAACAATCTGAAGTGACTAGTGTTTGGTACATCTGCTGTGTTTAACATCTGCACAGCTTTGGCTTAAACGTGGTCATTATTTATTGTCATACAGAATAACATGATACAAAGATAACATTATAATTAATAAAATTTCTGATTAACACTAAATTATGTGATATACAGCCACAGGAAAAATAATATAAATCCACTTCAAAATTATTTTTATATATTATTATATTTTTGGTCTTTATAGGTATGTGATTGACCGTAATGAACAATTCGTATTATAGGTCATAGAACAAAACAATGATTAGCACAAGACTATCCAGGGATTTCAGAAACTGTCTGAAAATTGTCCTGAAACTGTATTGTATGTGTGTTGGTCTCTGCACCTTGTAAGAGACTGCAAACCTTTTCAGGTGTTTAGTGTATTGGCCCAGTGTGTGTCTTACTGTGCCTCTAAAAAAGATTAAGCATGAACTGATGGTAAACTAGATAATGGATGGGATGTATGGAACGACGAGTGGATGGAGAACCAACACATTTTTACCCTGTCTGATCCCATCTACTCCAGTGAAACTCGGACTTTTATTTACAGTGTGTTTACAGTTTTTAGTTTCTCTTACTACATTCATCAGACATTCTTCATGCACTAAATTGTTCCAGTGAGCAGTATGAAACTTGTCAGAATGATGAATGCTGATGAGACACTAAGGCGTCGATCCAGAAATGCTTCTGTCTAACCATCAACCCCAAACCACCCCATGAAACGTATAAAATGTTGCAAAATGCCCAGTGGAAAAACCTGTCCACACTGAACAGCTGATTGTCTCTTCTTACTTGAGAAATACTGTACCGTTCAGGTTTCTTAGTGCTAACACAAGCCCCAATGCAAACAACACGCAGCACTTAATCTCGGCATGTTTCACACACCTCCGTCATTGTTTTCATTTACAGCGTGCATTCTTCCTGATGCTGTGAGCAACTGTACCTAAGAATTACTTACGCTAAAAACACTGCAATGCTTTTAATACCTGAGTAAAGATAAAAAAACATTTGAATGCCACACCCGTTAAAACATACATTTATACAGTTGTTTAGGGTTTGTTAATACAGACAGCTTGTCAGACAGCTCTGTATGTCTATAAGGTTCTATGTAAATAAAAACCTGGGTATAAAAAGATGATAGAGAGTAATAATTATTTCTGGGTAAAACATTGCTACTTAAAAAAGTTTTAGAACAAATTAAGCTCATTGTTTTTATCAGCATGCATTCTTCATGATGCCCTGTGCAACTGGACTTATTGAAAAAGCCAAAAAGCTACACATATAGTAACAACCAAACGCTGCACATGGTAAAACGTGCATTTTTATTGTTTAATATAAACTATTCTCTGTATTTTTGTATTTGCTTATCTAATTGGGGTGCTGGAGCCTTTTCAATAAGTATAAGGCACACAGTAGCATCCTGAATGGGTTGCCAATCCATTTCTCTCTCTCTCTCTCTCTCTCTCTCTCTCTCTCTCTCTCTCCTACACACACATATTAATCCTTCGGAGACCCTGTACCAGAAAATTTCATTGTCAAATCTAGGAATCGAACCGGCAACATGTCGATTCCTAGCTCAGTTCTCTAACCACCAGGCCACAGCTGCTCGTAACTTAAACATTATCCTATCTCATTTATGGCAGCACTCCAAATAACATGACTGCATGTTTTTGGACTGTGGAACAACTGAAACTTCTGGAAGGAAACCGGCACAGACATGCTGAGAACATGCTAACTCAGAAGAGATGAAAGGGACATGGACCACCTCACCGGAGAATGGAACCCAGGACCTTCCTGCTGGGAGGTGACAGGTGACTGAGACAATGTGCAAACTGTTTCAGTTTGTTTCAGTGCACAACTGCTAGTTGTTGTTTAGAAAAGTTACCACTTAGAGCTCTTTGAGTAAAAACAAGATAAACTACCCACCTTCTCACAGAACTCCGGAAGGCATTGCTTCCAAATTGCTTGTTGGTGAACGCCTTTGAGAATCAAACAAACACAGGAAGCCACTGTGAGAAGGTAAGCTGTGTGATTTGAAGAATTTCCACTTTGACTTTACTGTTATTCTAAAATTGCCCGGCCGGTACGTAAAGTTCACTGTCGGTCAACTTTATCAGACCCTGTTTAGCACTTTTTTTACTTGCTTTTGCTTTGTTTTGCTCACATTCATTATGTAAGCAGTATTTAAGTCAAGCAGCCAAACCACAGAGGACATGAACATCTAAGAAAAATATGTAACACTAACAGTCTGAAGCAATAGCCAAATATCTTTCCAGGATACAGAGGCACCCCATTGTTGCTTCAACATTTTAGGAAATACTTTGGTTGTTTTTACACCCCCATTACAATGAAGGTGTTTTAAAGCAATCCAAAAAGACTACACTTAAACTGGCAGGCTTAGAGGACAGGATATTATTTTTGTTCCTCTGCAAAAAAAGGCTTTATGGTGTAAC
The DNA here is from genome assembly GCA_028565875.1 of Hoplisoma paleatum. Classification (NCBI taxonomy): domain Eukaryota; kingdom Metazoa; phylum Chordata; class Actinopteri; order Siluriformes; family Callichthyidae; genus Hoplisoma; species Hoplisoma paleatum. The sequence continues at coordinate 7,966 of JAOTRQ010058160.1, read as the reverse complement.
ATCTAGCACAGATAACCATCACACAAGTAAATTCCCAATATCCAAGTTATGCAGTTCTTAATAGGAGGGATCCGGGTATAAATACTTTCTGGTATTCAGAAAGTATTTGCCCCTGCTTTTAACCAGAGATGAATTTGTCCTCTGCATTTAACCCAATCTGTGCAACAAAACACACATTTACACACACTAGCGAACACACACTATGGGGTAGTGAGCTGTGAGCTTGGAGCATTTCAAGCCCCCCTGAGCACCTTCACCTTCAATTGCTCAAAATGGTGGTGCTTATTCATGCCTGGTAAATGCTGAATATCTAAATGGTAAGCGATAGACAGATAATGCTTGTATAGATTATTATTTTGGATCCTTCATGATTCCTCTAATTGAGACCAATTCAGCTAGTGTGGTGTTCACACTAAACAGCAGCTATTACAATCAGGCATTACAATAATTCTTGATACTACTTTCATCACTTAAGTAAAATTTTCCTGGAAAAGGAACTAATCACAGATTATTGCAGCATTTCACGGGTATGTTAATGTGGCCTTGGCATCTCAACACGCAGTTTAGAAGAAAAGACAAGGTATGTAGTACATCTTGACAAATGTCGAGCTAAACAGATTACAACATGCCTTACAACTGTCAAATTATTAAAGGCAACACATTTGTAGAAGTAATTTTCACTGTTTTTGTTGAATGTTTTTAATACTAACATGATTGTACATAAACTATGACTTGCAATTAACAATTTTGTGCCAAATTAATCCCTTTTTTCAATCGAAGAAAACATTATATGGGATAAAACCAAAGTTTTTTCATACTTTAAACACAGCATCAGTACTGGTCTATACCCCGGAGGCAATGTGATGGCGGCGTCAGAAATACTCTCTTAGTAAAACAGGTAGAACAGGCTCGGGTTGGGATCAACAGGTGCTGACTGAAAATCATGTGGCTTCTTTTTATTGCTTATTTCAAATAGATCAGTGTATATAACTGCTGTTATTCGTAAAGGGCCGGTGTGAGTGCACACGTTTAATCAATTGGTGTGTACGCCTGTTGGGTTCAAATGAAAACCCGTAGCTTTACTGGACCTTCATGTGACACATAAAAAAGATCTTTAAAGATGTCAAAAACACAACATCGGCTGCACAATAGTCAAAAATACATTTTAATGTACATAATGTGCCCTATGGTGGCTTAGTTCTTAGCACTCTCGCCTCACAGCAAGAAGTTCCAGGTTTGATTTCCATGTTAGGCAATCTGCTCTGTGTCTGTGTGGGTTTCTCATAGATCCAAAGCTCCATATAGCACTATGGGATGGAGAAAAACCTGATGGCATATCACCATTAAACTCAGTATGGAGTATAAAAGATCAGTATGGTCTACAGAATGCCAAAGAGTGGGGAAATGTACAATGAACTTCAAAGCCAGTTGTGTGTGTGTATCTGCAACTGACTGGCAGTTTAGGAGTTTAGTGTTTTCACCCAGTTTGTATCAAACTGTGATGATAAACAGGATTAAGTGATTAGGTTAAACTAGATAATAAATGTATAAATAGATTTATAAATCTCTGCCTCAAATGGATGAAAGAATTAATTCATATGTTAGTCCATTTTTTAGGATTTTTGCTGAGGGCTTAAATGTAAAATACTGTATCTGGTCACTACATCTAATAAAAAAGACCAGTTCTGGATGTGCTTTACACAAATGAACAATTAAAACTAAATGTAGATTTTATTCTGGCTAAAGAATAAAAAGTATTCTTCATTGTGAACCTTCAAACAAAGTGGTTCTCCAAAGAAGTTTCCTTCTTCACCAGACAGTCCACATTTTTCTGTCTTTCAATACCCAACACACCTGTGACTGGTATTCAGTTTTTATTTTGCCATTATTCAGGCATGTAAAGCGCAAAACACGACGATTTAGAACAGTGATATGAGACTCGGGAATCAAAACTGGCCTGTAAAATCAGTTTCTAATTAACCGCATAGCAAATGAACCGACTTAACTGTCAGAAAAAATAGTGTGTAGTTACTAATTGGCTTTTTAGGGGGCAGTAGTTATTACTAGTTATAAATTTTCACTTATTTGTTGCACAGACAGAAGTTCTCATAAACTAAAGAAACATACAATACAAAAAAAACAGTAGATACACTATTTTTTTCTTCAAATCTAAGATATGGATATTATAAACGCAAATGATTGTGATCATATTCTGTGTGGCCTTTGCATGTTCTTCTTATGTTTGCATGGCTTTCATCCAGAGACATGCAGTCAGGTTCAGTCAGATACCAAAATCGTCCGGTGTGTGTGGTAGTTTGTCGCTGTACCTGTTCAGAAGTGCATTGTGTGTTCAACCATGACTCTAAAAAAGAATGATTAAGCGCTGGTAAAACTAGGTAATGAATGGATGGATGGATATTATAATCATTTGAATACATTGTCCTATACAAAAGAACATATATATAGAGCTTCACTAATAAATAACATTGAGTTTTTCTCCCCATCTTACTACAGAAAGATTTGTGAAGCAACCAGATTAAAAAAACAAGACTTTGACTAAAATCCGGATACAATTTGACCAAAAGAATGAAATTTAGGCTCAACTATTTCATTCACACTCACTTTACCAGCTGAATAAAATGTATCGTGTTAAATATATACTCCAAATTGTGGCAGCAGTTAGGCTCACCATGTCACCATGACTATGACGCACGCACCGCTATTTATTTATGTTTGTAAATAATATTTGTTTTGTAAATGGCACAGCATCTTTCTCCACAGGGGGGCATATGGCATGAATCAGCTAATATGTGGTTCTATCAGATTCGCCATCACAATGTAGTAGTGTGTCCGTGTGAAAGCCTGATGTCACAGTGAAGGCATTTAGATTTACCCCTCATGAAATAAGAACAATATTTGTGTAGTTTTGTTTGTGTTCGGGCGCAGCCATTTCCCACGGAGAAAAGAATTCAGATTTGTTTTCAAAGAAAGTAAGTTTAAATTTGGTAATGAGATAAAAGCAGCGATTAACATGCTAGATTTGCAAGTTGTCAAGTTTATGCAAGTTGTCAAGATTATTAGACAAATGATTGGACAGCTTAATTTATAAGCAACTCATTTCAAAATATCTACAATCGTTACTGCGGGAACAGTTTTGTCAAGTTGCACGGCCTCATGTTGGAAACAGTTTAAACTGACTGCAATATGCTGCAAACAGAATTTACTGAGTGCGGTATACAGTGACCCGAGTGTCTGCAGGATGTAGTTTGTTGGATACAGTATATACTGAATGTATTAGTATATGAATACAGTATGCAGTATACATCATATGGTTGGGTAGTATTTTAGATACATTATAACTCCTATATTTGAGTTCAGTATGCAAATGCTGATTATGTATATATGTACATGTAGATACTAATGGCAGTGTACTAAGTATACTATGCAGTTTACATTACATACTGAATGCAATATGCAGTACATATAGTATATACTGAGTGAGATGTGCATTATACAGTATACACCGAGTACAGTATGGAGTATACAGTTTATACTTGGTGCAGTACACAATATACCGAGTACAGTATGGAGTATACAGTTTATACTTGGTGCAGTACACAATATACTGAGTACAGTATGGAGTATACTGTTTATACTTGGTGCAGTACACAATATACTGAGTACGGTATAGAGTATACAGTTTATATTTGGTGCAGTATACAATATACTGAGTACGGTATGGAGTATACTGTTTATACTTGGTGCAGTATACAATATACTGAGTACGGTATGGAGTATACCGTTTATATTTGGTGCAGTATACAATATACTGAGTACAGTATGGAGTATACCGTTTATATTTGGTGCAGTATACAATATACTGAGTACAGTATGGAGTATACAGTTTATATTTGGTGCAGTATACAATATACTGAGTACGGTATGGAGTATACAGTTTATACTTGGTGCAGTATACAATATACTGAGTACGGTATGGAGTATACAGTTTATACTTGGTGCAGTGTACAATATACTGAGTACGGTATGGAGTATACAGTTTATACTTGGTGCAGTATACAATATACTGAGTACAGTATGGAGTATACCGTTTATACTTGGTGCAGTATACAATATACTGAGTACGGTATGGAGTATACCGTTTATACTTGGTGCAGTATACAATATACTGAGTACGGTATGGAGTATACAGTTTATACTTGGTGCAGTATACAATATATTAGAGTAGGAGTGCAGTATACAGTATTTAGATTTAGTATGCAGTATACTGAGCACAGTATAGTGAGTACAGTTTACTAGTGTAGTAAACAGTATATACTAAAAGCAGAACATTAGTATCTTTCTTTTCCCCCAACATGTTTGCTTCAGACTATTTTGCCTGAATCCTAAACCCACACCTCCCCTCCAAGTCAATCATAATTCGAACCATGCCTGCCTGTTGGGTTCGAAAATATTTATACTGAAATAACAGTAGTAGCGGCAGTAATAGTGGTGGTACTGCACCCTCTAGTGGCCAAATGCGCATATGCAGTGACGTTAATCGTAACATAAAGGGTAATCTTTCAATCTTTCCACAAATAATGTCGAGTCAACCTTCACAAAAGAATTAACTCTTTAATACAATAGAATCAGTTTTGTTTTCGCACAAATTCCAGGCTTGTGGTGATCGAAGAAACCATTTTTAGTCATTTCATGAGCGTTTGGAAGCAAAAAGGCAGTTGTAGTTCAAGTAGTAATTCAACTCAATAAAAATCATCATTATTTTATCATTCCCTGTTACTGAAAACAAGGTGGATGCTTTATGATTTGGAGAGTGCCACAACAGTGAAACGAAGCTCTTCAGGATCCCGAGCCATAAATTTCTTGCAGACCTCTGCTGCATCCTGAAAGGCAAAAATAATGCACGTATTAAGTTATAACTACAAAAAAAAACTTTCTATACAAGCTTTATGCAACGGTCATAATTTGAAATAAAAGACTTCAAAAGTTTTACTGCCCAACTTTATAATTTGTTAAAAACGTTTTGATAATTGGGATTTTAACTTCATTTATTACACTTTTGGTTATACTGGATATACCGAACACATTCATGGACAAACTGGTGTCTCCAGTTAACCTCACTTGTGTATTTTTCAACTGTGCTGGAAAATCTGGAACACTTGAAGTAAACTGTGTGAAACTTTAGGGGAACATAAATGGCACCGACACTGATGAGACTATAAATGACATCAAGGCTGAGAAGTCGCAGTTATTCACAAAACTAAATTAGCATTTAAAAGTCCTGGCAGATTTATATAAATAAATTGGCAGCAAGTAGTGAATGAATTATATGGCTGAGAAACAAAACCAGTCATGTATGGGCTTGTATTAATATGTTCAGTTACAATGTAGACACGCAGGTTCATCATTTACACACTCACACACGCGCGCGCACACACACACACACACACACAAATGGATGTTTTATATACATTTACTCTGTTAAAACAACATCCGAGCGCTGCTTTAACCCTACGATTATTTTCTCATTAATATAGTAAAATTAAATATAAGTAAAATGACAGAAAATTACATGTAATGAAAAGTAAATTTACCTCAAGGAAGCTTTCCTCTGTGGTTGTTCCATGAGCTATTGGAAAGGGCTTTCGACCATCTGTAAAACAATCAATGAAACTTCACACTGATGCACTTCAAGAAGCCAAATTATTTTTATAAAAATACTAAGCATATATTATTTACCTACCCAGCTCGTATAATTTTCCTCCAACATTTACAAAAGATATGAAATGCAGGTCCACTTTTTCATCTACACTTGGTGCCTGTAAGAGAAACGTTTAATTCTTAAAATATGTTCCATAAATTCCATAAATAATGAAAACGACGAACTACTACAGCGCAGTTCTGTCTTGTTTTAAATATTTCTTAGTACATGTGGTTATTTAAATGCATAAAGGCTGTATACAAAAGGACTAGACATGTCTAGTGGGGGCAGCCGCGGCCTGGTGGGTGGAGAAATGGGCTTGTAATCGGAAGGTTGCATGTTTGTTATTAAGAGATGACAGCTCTCCAAGTTCCCAGGTACATGCGCTCACTGCTGCCCTCTAATGTATGTTCACTAGTGTGTGTAAATATGTGTTTCAATGCATTGATTGGCTTAAATGCGGATAAATAAGTCCTAAGTGTGTTAAAAGCACAAAGGTAACTAAAAAAGTATTTTAACATTTTAAAACATACACTATAGATTAAATGTAAAAACTCCTTTCCAACAGATAAATAAATCCAGTTGTTCACCAGATTTTCTAACACAAACCTCAGTCTGTCCCTCCTGAGCGCTTGACTCATGTGTTACTCTGATACTCTGGTTTGGGAAACAAACAACATCAGTATAATTTTATTACATTAAATACAGCACATTGTGTCATTTTAAAGAAAATCTTAACAAACTATATGAACAACCTCATCTTTTTCTAAGAAGACAGCCTTTTCCTCTGGACTCATTTTACAGGACTGCAGTAAAAATTTCTTTAATGGTGAATCAGGTTCTGAAAAACAATGATTTACTGACATTAACCGGCTTTCCATCCAAATGTTTCACAAGTTTATTATGCATTTATAAAATATCAGCAGAAAATTATCGTTTAGACGTTTCCATCAACTACAGTCATACGAAAAAACTCTCAGTTCACATTTCAAGATGGAGAAATTTAATTTATATTTTGCTTTAAATACAATTATACTTCTGTAGTATAAACGGACATTTAGAGCTTTAAAACGTCTTCATTTTTTTTCAAACGTCAACTCATTTCTCACTTTTTTCTTCACATTTCGGTGATGTGATAATATTTATTTATTATATTCAAACTTTTCCACCTCGATCAAGCGTGAAAAAGTTTTTTAATCAGCATTTTCAAAATTCGCAAAAAAAAAAACAACAACAACTGGTGGATATTATTTCAGATGGTTTAAATATATTTGCAGCGAATTTTGTCGATCAGGAGAGTGCTACACAAACCACAAATTATCTTTGCGAGTTCTACCAAAAGCAACTTACCAAACTCCAGATGTGCTTGGTTATTTGCTACAGCATGAATCAACCCTATTGTTCCACATGCATTTCCGATAGTTTGTTTCATGAAGTAAACGTCTGATGGCACTTTTAGTCTCTCAGCCTTAATTCTCGCCTCCTCTCCTAGTCTAAATGACTCGTACTGCAAAACACACACACACACACTTTTTTTTTAATAAAAATTTTCAAAAACGCTATTCAAACCATACAATCGTTTTTAGATGGTGTAAGATTTCCTGAAAATAGCTATTTTAGAGAACACCTTATTGATTAGGACTCTCCATAACACAAGTGTGAATGTTCCAGAATGTTAAATAATGATAATATGAATATAATATATATTATCTTTCAGCAATATGAAGAAAAAACAAAAAAAATAAAGGAATTAGTAAGAAAATCAGTCAAGTTAGCATGTTCCTTATTTTGATTATACTGATGAAAGATAAAAGATGGGAAAGGTATGTAAGCAACATGAGATCATGTCATCAATTCTGAAGGTAGTAATATTTCCGGGCAAACTTGAAGCTCATTGTTTATTATAAACTAAAAGTTGATAAACAGGGTTACCAACTAAGCTGAATAATACAGTACAGTGCTGGGCTTTACAGTACCGGGCACAATAACCAGCATGCATTCTGTTTTGGTTATAAATATTTAGAATCGGGGCAGCACGGTGGCCGAGTGGTTAGCACTGTCGCTTCAGAGTAAGTCGCCTCTTCGTATCAGCGTGGATTTCCTCCGGGTACTCCGGTTTCCTCCCACAGTCCAAAAACATGCACTAGGTTGATTGGAGATGTATATAAAAAAAATTGTCCAGTAGTCTCACAAGTTCCCACCACTTACTGGTGGTTGTCGTCAGGAAGGGCATCCGGACGGAAAACT
>JAOTRQ010058152.1:0-13989 GCA_028565875.1 Hoplisoma paleatum | reverse complement strand
ATACACCAATTGCAGCAAATACCCATATACCCAAATATATACCCAATTGCAGCAAACTGGCAGTGGTGGAGCTTGAACTAGCAATCTTCTGATTACTTGCCCAGTACCTTAACCACTAGGCTTCAGATTACCCCGGCTACCGCTTGGTTATGGCTAGTCTATTACCTAAAGGGTGGGAGAGACATGCTTGCCTACCAATACAGAACACAAACTGTACGGGTAGGCAAGCATGTCTGTCCCATCTTTAACCTGAGCACTGGAGCCCCTTTGGGCTGTGTCCTGAGTCCCCTGCTGTACTCATTTTACACTTATGACTGCGTGTCCACTGATAGCTCCACTACCATCGTCAAATTTGCTTCACATCTCAGAAGACCTGTCATGGTCCTGCCACACCACCGCACTGGCGAAAAAAGCCTGCCGGCACCTATACCACCTCAGACGCTTAAAGTACTTCAAAGTATCGAGTGTATTCTAACAGGTAACATCACTGTCTGGTCTGGGAAAAGCACCAAGCAGGACAGACTGGCTCTACAGATGGTGGTGCGTTCAGCTGAACATCATTCAGACTAAGTTTCCAGACCTGCAGTCCATCTACAAGAATAGGTGCTGCTCACTAGCCACTAGGACACTAGCCACCCCAACCATGGACTGTTCTCATTGTTACCATCTGGTAGGTGCTTTCGCGCTTTGAAAACCAAGACAGAGAATGAGAAGATGTTTTTTTCCACAAGCCATTCGGGCTCTAAATGGAAATAAGCTTTAGGAAAACTGCAACAGTCATTTCTTTATGCTACAGTTAAACACTGCTGGTCATTGAACTGATTATCACTTCACCACTACTTGGACACTTTGTAATCAACACTGGGACACTGCCAAGCATTGTCAATACTTGGACATTTTTGGACACTAAGTCACTTTAACATCCAGTCACTTTATTTAGAAATATTTATTTATTTATTCTCATTTTTATAACTTACCTTTTCCTACTTTTTAAATTCGTTGTTTACACTTAATGTTTACAATTATTGTTTACATTTATAATCTATTTTCATTAGCTTGTTAACTGTAATTTCGAGTGTTTGTATGGAGTAGTTACAAAGCATTTCACTGCCAGTTGTTCTTTGTATAACTATGTATGTGACAAATAAACTTTGATTTGATTTTAACCTGTAACTGCTAAGCTATTATTGCCAATGTTTCAATGTTCATTTAAAGACAATGAAAATGTCATTTTTGTGTTTACTAAGACTTTTATTTTAACTGAGATTTTGATCCAGTATATAGGTCACCAGTTTGGTCTTTTTACGCTTTAAAATTTTGCTCAGTATGGTAAATCTTTTAGGTTTTGCAAGTAAAAGCTAAGCAAATGATAGTAAATGTGGTCAATACACAATTCTTTTTAAACTATTACAAACAACACTTTATATATACATGTATATAAAGAGAAAGAGAGAAAGAGGGCGAGAATGTACAGTTGCATATCCAGTGACTGATAATAGGACTATAAACTTGAATGCAAACCTACATTTCAGGTTTTAATTCATCATGTATTAAGTTCATTGGTATTTCTGAGAAGAATGAGGCCTTTTGGTCAGAGCTGCCCACATGACTAAAGTTTAATGTAAAAACACTATCAAAATACACATTTCTACAAAGATGGAAGTATGCATCCTATCTTTGCAGATTACACTTGTAAAGTTGTGTTCAAAATAATAGCAGTGTTTAAAAGTGAATAAAGCTAATAATTCTAAAATGAAATTAGATTTCTTGTATGAACAAATGCATTGTGAAGACAATAAATTTTATTCAAAAATGAAAACATTAATTAAAATTATACATAAAGTACAATTTCGTTTCTCTCACTAGTGGGACATTGGACAGCTTTTACTGTTTTTGTTGTTTTGTTTTTTTCTACTCCCATGTCCAACCAGGAACATCAAGATTTGAACCAGTTCAGATTCTCTGTGTTCATGTGCAGTGAATAAGCTCACCAAACCTGCAACTTTCAGAAAGGAAAGAAAAAGTAAATTCAGACTGTTCAATTAAACGGCAGTGACTGCATATGTCTTTATAAACTCTAATATTTAAACTTTAGCTTAAATTAAAGAATGCTCGCCTATCTAGCTTTTTGGCTATGTTTCACAATTCCTCTGCATTTCTTGGTTTAGCCTCAGAAACGGCATTTATGTTGAGTGATAAGGTAAGAATTTTTTAGTTTGTCAGTTAAACTCATTGATGGTGATGTATCAGGGCTCTTTATATCACTGAAAGCAATTGCAAACACCTGTGCTAATGAAATTGGCAGGTGTGTCTAATTAAAGGCAAGACTATCTAAGACGGCTGTTCCACATTATTAAGCAGCCTACATTGGAAAAGAAAAAGGATGTCAGCTGCTGAGAAGCAACAAAATGTGGAGTATTTGGGTCAAGGCAGACTACAATCAACATTGCCAAGACACTTCGTCGTGATCGTCGCACAATTAAGAAGTATGTTGCTGATTCAGAGCACACGTGTGCATGCTGATAAGGGAAAACTTAAGACTCTTCAACAGGCAATTACGTCAAGTAAGTGAGCAGCTGCAATAATGCCTTGTTAACAAGTTTTTGAAGCTGCTAGTGCCTCTAACATCCCCCCGAACAACAAGAGTCCTGGAGGTTTGCAGCTGTACGTAAGCCATCCTGTTAACCTCCATCCACTGCACACAAGCAGAAATGACTCCAGTGGGTCAAACAATACACAAAGACTAACTTCAAAACTGTTTTGTTCACTGATGAGTCTCGTGCAACGCTCGATGGTCCAGGTGGATGGATTTGAAAATGGCTGGTTGATGGACACCACATGCAAACAAGGCTAAGGCGCCAACAAGGAGGAGGTGAAGTAATGTTCTGGGCTGGAATAATGGGGAGGGAGATTGTCGGCCCCTCTAGGATCCCTGAAGGGGTAAAGATGACCTCTATAATGTATGTGGAGTTTCTCAAACAGCACATCCTGCCATGGTTAAAGAAGAAGAAACGTGCATTCCTGTGCACCGTCTCATTCTGCAAAGAACATATCAGCATCTCTGGCGTAAAAGGGGACTAACTTATGGTGTGGCCCCCATGCTCCTCTGACCTCAACCCCATTGAAAACCTCTGGAGCATCATCAAAAGGAGTGTCTGTGATAGCGAGAGGCAGTTCACATTTAAGCAACAGCTCTAGGAAGGTATTCTGTCCTCATACAATACAATTGAAACAGATATCATCCAAAACCTGATAAATGTGATGAATGGGAGAGTCCATTTGTTTTAGACATTGTCTCAAAGCAACTGGCAATTTTGTTTATTTGCTTCAAACACTTGGCTGGTGTTGATTGGGTGCCTTTGCATTGACATACCAACAAATTTTTTTAAAGGAGAGGGAATGAAATTAGAGAAAAGGCAAATTTGACATCAAACAGATCAGATCATACATTGAATGCTGGTAAGCTATATTTATCAACAAAGGAAATAAGAGTAAAATTATAGTTTTGCAGAATGTAGCTTTAGACTCACCTATAATTATTACTGCATAGCTAATAGAGAAAGTTCCATCTACTTTTTGAAAGCAACAAAATAAGGGGGGGTTTAGAAAGTGTGCTTTTACACACAAATGAATTTGTCTTCTGCATTTAACCCAATCTGTGCAGTAGAACCAACCGTGGTTCATCTGGAAGTTCTGAGGTTTGCTGGCATTGCGGACACGTTTATGCACTGCAAGGTGCAGGGGAATGGGAGAAGAGCCACCCACTGAGAAACGAGGGATTCCATTGACAAGGTTTGCCCTCAATATTTATTTGAAGACTCTCCGGTTGCTATGAACAGCTGATCGGTGAACGCGTTGAGCGAACGGTCACTTTTGATTTTGGGCACAGTTTGCCACTGCATGACTTTTGGCAGCTTAAATGTGAGGGGTTGCTCCTTGGCAAAAACAGTGGCTTTGGAACCTGTTAGACCATTTTAAAGGTTTTTCTTTTTTATTCCCCAGAATGGGAGTGCACGAGTACAGGGCAGACCAGTAACGCTATTAATATGGGGGATGCCCAGGCCGTGCACATCATCTGAATGCAAGTATTGTTCACATACTGAGAAAAATTTATGTTGAAATTGGGGGATATGCTGCAGTCACTACTGCTATGTTGGTTTAGTCCGACATCAAATGCATTCCAATTTAACAGTTCGACAAGGCTCAATGGGCAGATTTGGAAATCGCTTGGGCTATTCATGGCTTCAACATATGAAATACACTTTGATATTTTTTATAGATTTTAATATGTTCTTCATTAAGTGTTTGAATTACACATACATGTAAAGCAAGGTAGCAAAATGTAGATTTTTCATAATTAATATTAGTGCCACAAGATGTCTGGGCATAAAATAACTAAGTCATGTTTCTTGAACGACTCTACGTGGAACTAAGCCAAAAGAGCCATAATACTGTATTAATATCACAGGGAACTATGGGGGTAAAAGGGGTGCATAAATGTAATAATATATGCACTCTGAGCATGCGCATATTATACACGTGGCATTTCCTGTTCTTAAGTTTTAAGCGGTTGTACTGGAAACAAGTAAAAAACATTTTTTAGCTATAAATAAAATATATTTTGATCAATCGCGTTTATGATCTCACAATACATTTCGTAAAATTATTTAAATATTAAGTGAAAGTGTTTCATGATACGATTCAAAGCTTTATTATTAAGTTCCTTGTTCGTGGCGTTTTGTCTGTTTCATAAGTGTAGTCTGGTTCAAGTATTTGTATTTACAAATTGCTGTATTAAGGACATTCCTATTTAATGCGTACTTAAATTTGCTTTGCATAAATAAGTATTTTTTTGCGTTGCGTTACACTATTTACAGACTTTTTTGTTTCACTCGTGCGTCGGAGCCTTAGCGGAAGGATTAAGCTGTAGCGCAAACAGGAAGCAGTTGGACAGGACTCGGTTTAGAGAGCCATTTCAGTTTGTCGTGGCAACACTAGTTTTGTTTTTAAAATTCTTATAGGATAATTGAACTTTACAGGTGTATTCCAATTGTGTCGAGGTGCACTATATTGCCGCTTCATACAAGGTATGGTTTCCCTTATTGTGTTTGCTCGCATATAGATACGTTAGATTTGCTAAACGCTTCCAACTATTTTGCTTAGATAAATTCCTCCGAATTAGCCATGAAACTGATTACGCAGTTGGTATGTGGCCATGTGTTATGAGCACATTTTTGTTGTTTATAAACATTGGGGTGTGCGCTATCATTTAACCTTTTATAACTTTTGAAATATGTGTAAATGTGTTATGGCAGTTAACAGAGCTTTCCTTAATTATGACATGACTACAGTGTATACGTTTTAATTGTTGCTTTTGATAAATACTACTGAGGTATTGCTAGTTCAATTCTAGTCATTGTCTGATTCAGGGACGCCGCACTTTGACCCCAGGTCTTAGACATACTGAAATATGCCTAAAAGGATGTTATTGAACTGTACACGTGTCTACGATGGTTTCATCTATATGTACAAGTTTTTACAGGTGTTTTCCCCAAAAAGCTTTTTATAGTATTTTTTAGTAACAGCTAAGATATTTTTTCCTTAAACGGCTCCGTTATACTAATCTGTATCAAGCTAAACAACAAGATTCAAAGTTCAGTTCTTAGATTATTGCTGTGGTTATTACAACCTCTTTTCTTCTTGTTTTTTAAAAAACAATAATAAATTTGTAAAAAGGCATTATGATGAACTGAGGATGATTTTCAAAAACATCAATAGGTGTTTGTTTCAAGCTCAAATTAAGCCCATTTGATAGTTTGGTGAGCATGCTTGGCTGTAAATAAATTATCAACCCAGATAACTCGATGAAATTGTTATTAATTCAGGTTATAGGTTAGATTATATTATTTAAGCATGTATTTAGCCAACACGTAGGTAACTCTTTTGTAATTAAAGCTGTACTCTGTAAGTGACAAGAATATATAAGCGTGGTAAGAATGTGTAACTGCACCAAACCTGGAGGGATACTTGGCGTGCCTCCTGTCAAAGAGCAGATGGATCTGATGAACAGTGAGGAGATTGAGCTCTTTTTGTTTTCTATTCAGTGGTTCTTTTGCACCAACAGTGAGTGACTGTGCAGACAAGTACATTTTGACAGTGGCCCCGAATTCATAACCTTCATTTGTATTATTCATTGTTTCAAAATTAAATGATTTTTCAAAGGCTGTGCATGTGACGTGAGTAAGTAAAGATGTGTGACATGGATCATGTCATTCACTTGTAATAAATCCTATATATAAGATGGGAATCCTTTATTAGTTCCACTGTGGGGAAAGTTACACTGAAAGCAATATGAGAGTGATTTTTGTGCTGAACAGTTTTATCCAAAAAATTAAACAGTTAATTAAATTAACAGTTAATTAAACAAAAATAAACAAAATGTGCAAACAAATCTTTTTTTGTATCTTTTTGATCTTTTTTCTGATTCTGTTTAATGCTTCTGAGTTTTGACACTTTCACGTAATGGAGGGACTTAGAAGAAGGCGATCACCTCGACTCTCCATTGGTCATCTGATTTTTGGACTGATAGGTTCAACTCCGCCTACCCCACCAGCTTTGCACTTTTTTTTCCAAACATCGCAGGGCGAACAATTTCCACTGTATAGCAACTGGTGCGGTTTTTTTTCCCGGAAGCATATTGCTGCCCCAGTGAAAAAAAAATTATCAAAATGTCAGACATGCTCATACCAAGAACATGTGAGCGCGTGTGCACCTGTAAGGTGAGCTCGTACACAAAGGATTGTGAGGAATTCATTCATCTCGATTCTGTTTTCAGTTTTGTGTTTTGCAGAGAAGCAACAAACAGTGTAAAGATCCCCATGACATGTGACGGTAAAAATCTTGACTGCTGGTTAAAATTCGGTTTTATTTTACATTCAACACGAAAATATTGAATAAACATAAAAAACAAAACATGGCTGGAGTTCAAATACGTCACCAAATGACGTGAATCCGAGTCAGGAACTACATAACTAGCGGGGGTGACACAAAATACCGCGATATCTTTCCGTACTATAACATTTTGACAAAATCGCTAACCCTACAGGTGGCGCCTAAATCTCAAAGAACTTTCTGAACCTAAAATGAATCTGAGCTTTCCTAACAAATCGTTTCAAGTTTAAAAAGAAAAATAGAAATGTAGAATAAAATGGTTTTACATTTTGTACAAACCCTTGATCAACTCTTCACGATCCCACACACTACAGTAAATCATAAACACACCGTGCGTTTTATAGAGAGACCGATACGGGATTGGTTGGAGATCAAACACTTGACCATACGTAGGCATTGTAGTCCTGCGGTAGAGTAAGTTCACTAGTGACCTGGTCAGAAACTACATAACTAGAAGGCGTAAAATAATAATACAACGAGAAATCCCACTGTAGGCTCTGAGAACGTTTAGAACGTCTCAAGAATGTAATAAAATGTATGTTCTATTAACGTTGTATGCAGCGTGCATAACACTGTCTATTATTGTTTGCTTGTTCTACGAACGTTTCCTTTTAACTAAGATAGGTTAGGTAGGCAGTTATCATATAGGTTTAGAGATCTATTGCGATTATGAAATCATTATGAAAAGCACATTTTTACAAATACTATAATACTACTACTAAAACCAAACACGGTACTGACATTCTGATGACGTAGAACGACGGCGGGATCAGACGTCCGGCGGGCTGTAGACATAGATATCCATAGAATAAAGAGAACATACGGTAACGCGACCGAAACGACTCAATGACCCCGCGAGAAGGAAATAAACACCACTAGTTAACTCGTCAGCTGGATAAGAGCTGAAAGTAATGACTCTGGATTTGTTGCGTTACTTTGCTAATCCTACAGGCTCCGGGATCTCCATTAACATTCTTAAACTACACTTTCCTAATAACCCCTTTCAAGTTTAAAAACAAATAAGAATACAAATGTAGAATAAAATGCAGTTCAGAAGAGAAAGCTGACTAAAGGTCCAGGGGAATGCAGGAGTCTTCCTTTTGATGGTGCAAAGAAACCAAATATGCCAAGTCTGTCCCTGCTGTGTGAGGTGCAAGAACTACACTGTGTTCCAAATTATTATGCAAATGATATTTTCTCATTTTCTCAAAATTATCTATTTGAATTGCAATCATTATAATGATAAAAACATTTATTACAGTACAATTAAAATGTAAAAAAAATCTTTAATAAATAAAACACTCAAAATGCATATTCCAAATTATTATGAACAGCAGAGTTTTCTTTCATTTTTATAAAAATCATTTGTCATTTGTTAATTATAAGTATTAGCAGTTTATGACAAACTGATATCAAACTGTTTTCAAGTCAAAACTTGATTCCAGGTGATACTACATTTGCACATAGGACCCCTTGTTTTAAAGTAGCTTCTGGACTCTCTCGTCTCTCTCGAATTTGTCAAGTTTTGGATGGTAGCTGCTTCAATTGTTTTGCATAAGGACAAAATACCCTCGCAGAGCTGTTGCTTAAATGTGAACTGCCTCCCGCCATCATAGACATCCCTTTGATGATGCTCTGAAGGTTCTCAATGGGGTCAGGGGAGCATGGGGGCCCACACCATAAGTTTGTCCCTTTTTATGCCCATAGCAGCCATATATGCAGGTGTGTTCTTTGCAGCATGCATAAAAATGATCTTGCTGTGGAATGCAGTTCTTCATCTTGAACCATGGCAAGAAGTGCTGTTTGAAAAACTCCACATACATTATGGAGGTCATCTTAATACCTTCAGGGATCCTAAAGGGGCCAACAATCTCTCTCCCAAAACATTACTCCACCTCCTCCTTGTTGGCGCCGTAGCCTTGTTTGCATGGGGTGTCCATCAACCAGCCATCCTCCACTCCATCCATCTGGACCATCAAGCATTGCACGGCACTCATCGTCTTCATGTATTGTTTGACCCACTATAGCCATTTCTACTTGTGTGCAGTGGAAAGATGGGGTCGACAGGATGCCTTACACACAGCTGCAAAGCTCTGAAGGACCCTGCATCTTGTTGTTCGAGGGATGCTGGAGGCACCAGCAGCTTCAAAAACTTGTCTGCTGTGGTTGCTATGACAAGTAGTAATTGCCTGTTGGAAAGACACCTTAATTTTTCTAATCATTCTTAGCAAACACACATGTGAATCAGCTAAATACTTCTTCATTATGCGATGATCACAATGGTGTGATCTTGGCAATGTCGTCTGTAGTCATGCCTTGACCTAAAGATTCCAGAATTTGTTGCTTCTCAGCAACCGACACAACCTTTTTCTTTCCCATTTTGGCTGAAAATGTAGGCTACTTAATGATGTGGTACAGCCTTCTTAAGTAGTCTTGCCTTTAATTGTACACACCTGCCAAACAAATGAGCACAAGTTTCTCAACCTAATACAAGCCAAATTTCAAGAGAACAGAAGTCTCAAAACCAGAACACACAATGCAATCTACATGTTATTATAGCAATGATAAGTAGATAGTATATAGTTATATTATCTTTAAAGCTCAGGAAATTACTGACAGAACAGCAGTAATACAAACAACGTGTTTAAATACAGTAATTTATTAACTGCTGTAAGTAATAAATTAGTGATGACAATTAGAATCCGAAATATTGGTACTACTTAATATGCATATTTGCATATGGCCCCGTTTTATTTGCACAGCATTCTACACATAATATGTAAAAATAGCAAAAAAATTCTTTTTAAAATACATTATTTATATTTATTTTGCGGCAATTATTCTTCAGGGAATATAACATCAAAACACATATAAATTCAGCTATTTATTTATCATCTTTACAATTTATTTTATTCACAGTAAATCAGATACTTTTTTCTGTATTGTATTGGCACAATTGCAACAATTAGCCCCCTTAGCAATTTTTTGGAAAAAAATGAATTTGACAAAATTAAGTGAACGATGAAAAATTTAAATGTCATCAAAAAGATGATCAGGATTTTGACTAATTTGTGAAGGCTTCTGAACTGATGCATTTTTTCCCGATTTGTCTTCTGATTTCAGCAGTTCAATCTCACTGTTAAAACACAAACAAATAACTAATTAAAAACTACATTTTGAAATGTGAGACATATAAAACACGTGTCAAAAATACACATTTTTTAAAAGCTGTATACAACAGTGCATAATACACATGTGGGCAAAATCTGAACAAGTAACCAAAGGAACAAAATAACCAACAATGTCATTTGCCTTTTAATGCTTTTGATAGAATTTCTTACTTTATTAAAAGTACTTGTCATTTTAAATACCTTTATAATAATGGTAGACAATTAGCTTGAAATGTGAAATATTAAAAGAGAGAGCAGAACACAAATTGTAAATCCACTTTACATGACCCAGACATGGGTCCCAGACAGCCATGAAAATGTCACATTTGCACAAAATTTATTGCACAAAATTCATAGTGCTTGCCATAATTATTGGGAACCCTGGTTGATATGTGTAAAAAGCCTTAATTAATTAATTAATTAATTAAATAAAAATAATAAAAAAATAAAAAGCATTCTAGAACAGGTGGGTCCAAACTAACTGTGGCCACTTTCCATTGGCCCAGAGCAGATTCTGAAAGTATAATTGAATATGGCCCACACAAAAAGCTTGAGCACAAATTTGTTGCACTTCACAGTTTCAACACTAGATAAAGTCAATCAAGGAAACAGTGCTTCTAAACAAAATTAAGCAAAGAAAAAACACCATAAATGACAACGCTGAAAAAACAAAAAAAAATAGTGAATGTAGTAAATTTCAAACGATGGGGAAATGAATATTTCTTCAAAGGAATCAAGTGATAAATGAAGTTTAACTTTAAGAGACAAGATGCTTTATTCGTTAAATCTATATATGTACAAGACATATAACACCTGAAATTATGTTCCTTAAAAGAAGAGAGGGTTTCTAAAAGAAGAGAGAATTCTTTGCGCCACCTACAGACAGAAAAAGTAAACGACACACCCGGGAAAGTTAGGTTAAATAGAACGACACTGTGATATTTCAGTCACAGTGTTAGGAGAGGCTAAAACGACCTTGCACAAGCACATCGACAAAACATCTATGCGAGACATAACAAAGCACAACAAGGGCCTAGAGCAAAAGCAAAAAAGAGAGATACGCAACACTGCTCTTAGGAGAGAATTTCAAATCAGCTCCCCAAGGCCAGGAGGTGCCAAAAAACTTGTTTACTCGAGTGTACATTTTAAAATTTTCGCATTGACTCAATGTGCAAACAGTCTATAAGTCTATATCCTTTCGCAGACTCAAATCTTGAGTGATGACATCCGGCTGACAATTAGAAGTCACATTCTGTCCGTTGATCACTCTGCCCATTGCATCAATCATGTCGGGAAGCTATGTACAGCTGCCCCAACGTTTCCAAGCCAATCAGTAAAATCTTAGTATTCATGAGCTGACACACTTCCCACGAATCTCTCGTGTATCCCGCCGTGAACGTTCTGTCAGGACAAGCGGGTTCCCCAGACTCTAAACCTCTCGTTGAGAAGATGGTGTCAATTGAGCTGAGAGACCATTTAATCAAATCCATCTTAATTTCTGTTGAAGAGCAGTGCCGAGAGAGTCTCACAATAGAGCAGACAGCAAACAGCAAAAAGACAGCAAGCAGGGCCTGGAAGGAGATGAGGAGAATGTGTCCGCCTTCGTCTGGTGCAAGTTATATGAATAGTCATATAAAAAGAGTATAACGTTTGTCTGCATTATGAGACCAAACATCAGAGCTATACATCATACACTGGTGCTAAATGAGTCAAGCAAATGACTGCAAGTTCAACAGTTTTTTTATGTGCTAAAAATACAATAAAGCTTAATATAAACATAAAAAAAACATTAACATGAACAGATTTAGGTTTTTGTTTTCAGACACTTTAATTTTGTTATCGGTCTTATCTGCATTCAAAATATTAATATTCTGCTATTCTCTTACTATAATAATAGAATTATTCTGTTGTTTAGAATCAATGCATTGATGTTCGGTTCAACATTTAAATTGAAATTTAAATAAAAAAATAGGTTTAATCATTGAACTCTTTTTTTCTTTATATTGTTTTCTATAATTATATTGTAATCAAGTTAAAAACTTTTAACTATAAAAAAATTAAGTGTTTAGGGTCACGTTAACTTGTATTGCTACTCAATACTGTATTAAATGCTCACTGTGAACGTTTGAAATTCAAAACGTAACTATTTCAAGGTGGATAACATGATTACTGATTCTATTTTGGACATGTGTACAAAAGGTGGGTTTAAGTATAGAGACCCGTAGGATGATACGTGGGAAGGAATTGCTGTATGGCTGGATGGAGCAAGATGACAACAATGAAAAGGCTGTTGATTCACCAGTGGAAAAGGTGCAGGGGACCCACATTAGTGACTAGAGACTTTGCCCACTTTCTGGTTTCACCGAGAGAAACAGCACGCGTGTTTGTTTGCTGCTCTTAGCTAAGAACGTTTTTAATGAAGAAGTTTAGAAGTTAATTTTGTGCTTGTTATTATTTCTAAGTGTGTAGACTTACTGGATTTTACATCACTTATCGTAAATGTAGCGTGTGTGTTTTTTCACACATTATTGACTGGTTGGACTTGGCTACATGCTAACAAATCTAACAGCGTTTGTTTAGTTTTTTTTTTTATATCCGAAGAGCTTTTCAACATCTGTTCTTCCCAGAATTAAAAAAAAAATTATGTGACTAAAAGCTGAAGCAATGGTGAATCAAACTTAAACATCAACTTCAACTCATCTTCTAAAGCAAAGTACATTTCTCTATTAATATGGCTCCAGCTGGAGCTTCATTTCCCTGTTCTGAGTGCAATATGTTCAGTTATTCCTTCTCCGTGTTTAGTGATAACTTCATATGTAATAATTGTAAATTAGTTGTTAGTCTGACGGAGAAGAAGTCAGTGTTAAAAGGATGCATTTGGGTATTAGAACAAACTACTACTAGTGAGTGCTTAGATTTAACTGTAGAAGCGCCGAATGCCAGCAGTTTAGGTCCCGAACCCCAGACTCTGGTATTAGAACCCTCACAGCGGGGCGACTGGGTGACGTCTCGGTAACATAGTCATAGAGTAAAGCACCAACCATCTCAATTACACGTGTCCAACAGGTTTTTCCCACACAGTGAGCCACCCGCTGAGAAACATGTAAGTGCTCTGGTTATAGGAGATTCTCAGCTCCAACACGTGCATATTGCAACCATTATAGAGACATTAGCAACCATAGTCACCGGTATTCCAGGGGCCAGGCTGCCTGACATCAGAGCAAAACTGGCTAATGCTAATCATAGATTCTTGAAAATTGTTATCCACATTGGCACTAATGATGTTCGTCTACGGCAGTCTGAGGTTACTAAGAATAACGTTATAGAGGTGGGTGAGTTAGCTAGGTCAATGTCTGAGGCAGTAGTATGCTCTGGCCCTTTACCGATTCAACCCAGTGGCGAAACCTACAGCAGATTGTTGTCACTGAACAGCTGGATGTCTAAATGGTGCTCAGAAAATTGCAATGATTTTGTAGATAATTTGTCCACCTTTGAGAAAAGGCCTGGTCTTTTGAAGTGGGATGTTGCAGCTCGCATTTCATGCAGCATAGGTGAAAGGCTTAACCTTAGAGCTAGGGTAGAGGCCGATAGTGTTAAATGACTACCCAGAGCCAAGACCAGGCAGCAGACAAACAAGCTTAAGCAATTGTCTGTGAATCGCCATAGGACGTCACCTGGAATCCTTAGGTCAAAAACCATTGAGACTGTGTCTGTTTACCGTGGCAGGTGTAAGCCGAAACTAAAGCTAGGACTTCTAAATATCAGATCACTTTCATGCAAAACAGTAATTGCAAATTAAATAATTACAGATAATTGTCTTAGTGCCCTGTGTTTAACTGAGACCTGGGTTAGACCTGATGAGTACCTA
>JAOTRQ010058132.1:0-13992 GCA_028565875.1 Hoplisoma paleatum | reverse complement strand
ATATGTCTAACAAAAAAGCATTCCAAAAAGAAACTGATACATATGCTGAAAAAAATATGCTGATACAGGAGCTGAAGATATATGTCTGTATTATTCATATCTGCTACAATTTCTGCTACAATCTGACTTGCATTTTCGTGTATTTGGAATACTTTTTACTATTGTGCTTTTATACAAGTCTCAGTTATTCTTCTGCATTTAACCCAATCAGTGCAGTGAAACACACTTCACATCTTTATTTAGACCTAGAATTTAAAAATATACAATTATGAAACCCAAATCTTTGGAACAGGATCAACAGGTACATACATAAAGCTTCTCTTTTTCCAAATAAGCCGATTTTCTGTTTATGCAGATATAGAACAGTATTTTTTCTAAATCATGACAGTTATAACCTAAATTATTTATACACTGTACAAGTGGCAGGTACATCAGGATCTTAGTGCAAAAGGCTTCTTCAAGCGATACAAGTTTTACACTCAACTGTAAGCACATCAGGACACTTGACCAGTCGCATAGTGTAACATTGCATAATTTACCAAACAATTCATGTGTACAGAAACTGTGGAAGACAAAACAAAACAAGTGATAATTATTTATATAAAATGTCCACAATTCTTTAATACCTAGATATACATATTATTCTAAAGATGACAAGTGTTTAGTATATGATGCATAGACCCAATGACTGGATTGTGAGAGTGATGTAAACAGTGTACAGGGTACAGCGTGGGATACCTGATGGAAAGATTAAGCCATATTGCTAGAACCTGAAGTCTAACTTTAACTAGCAACAGCACCCAGGGAGCAGTTAGGGGTTTGGTGCCTTGCTCGTGGGCACTTAAGTCATGACCTGTTGACTCACATAACCAAACCAGCAACCTTCCAATCACAAGCCCAGTTCTCTAAACACCAGACCACTTCTGCCCTATAGATGTTACTTGCACAAATATGAAGATAATATATATGCATAATATTGTGAAGCAAAATTATAGGCGATGCATACATTTAAAATCTAAACAAAATAATAAACAAGTAACAAATCCACTGCTTTTAACAATCTGTGTTGATAGCTTGGATGTTGTGGTGTTGTGTTCGTTTGGCAATCATTATCCCCCTAAAAATCTTGCAGTGCAGCTCTAGTGTTGTTGACCCTGTGAACCTCTTGAAGCCACAATTTAGTAATCTTACATCACAAATCATCTGGTTCCATGAACATGACAATAGCCTCAATGTCCATTATTGGCTTCCAACTCACAGAATCTGAAGATCCAGGAGTATCACAGGATGTGACATGCATAAATAATGCAAAGCTGTAAACAAATCTTTCATTTTTCTTTTACTTAGGGGTCACCACAGTGGATCATTTGAGTTCTTATAACTATACTTAAAAACCTTTAATAAGATTGGCTTTTACTGTGAAATATTGCAAGGCTTCATTCATTGGTGACAAATGCAAATAACACCTTCATTTTTTCCGCACCTGGATTATTGTGAATCTCTTTTACTTCAGTGAGCTCTGTTCTTGTAGATCCTCTGGCTCTGGACATCTGGCTGTCCTACATAATAGACTTGTGACTGTGGGCAGCAGACCTTTAAGTTTCACTACTCCTAAAATCAGAACCTGTCTCTCACAAGCTCTTTGTGACTGGCTTTATTTCTTTATAGCTTTACTCCTTTAATGTTCTTCCTCCATGTCTTGACTGAACTATTTAGAACACCCCTGGGCATGTCTATGATGCTATTTACTGTAAATTGAATCTAATATTATGATTGATATTCTTATAAATTTTCAACAGACAAATTCCACATAACAATAAAAAAAGAAAAATGTTTTATCTAAATTTCCGATTCATAATCTGTTCTCTATTGCACTTGGAGCTTGTTTGTTAAATGAGATGAGAATTTGCATTTTGCTTTTTCATTAAAGGTTCAATTGCTTTCAAATTACTGTTCTTACTGTATAGACTGGATTAAAGCAGAGAACATTGATCTATAGATGGTGTTTTCCCTTTGAAAGGGTTGCTTTCGTACAGCTGTATATATTGGGTCTCAAATCTTACATCTGCATTTTTCTCTATGCAAATTGTTTGCTTTTCAGGCTTTTATGTTGGAGTTGCAATGGAATATTGTGGCAAAAAACGTTGAATGTTTTAATGTTAGAATGCCAGCGGAGAGGCTGCAGGTTCTCTGTTCCCCAGACTTTTGATGAATTGTTAACATTTGTGTCTTTAATACTGTAAAGCACCTTTGAAGTGAGAAAAGAGGTTGTAAAGGCTGATTTATGCTTATGCCTCGCACGTGAACTCCCTCCTCAAAGACTCTGCGTTTGAGACCATATGCACCATGCAGCTTTTTCTCTGCCTGTCTCATCTCAACACGCTGACTTATGACTTTAAATAGGTGATCATATGTCTTTCTTTCTTCCATTACTTTATACAAAGAAAAGCCTGGCTCGTTTTAACAGGGTTAGTATATATAGGCTTGTATATATAAATTCTAAAACAGGGTGCTGTTTCTGTTACTGTTTTACATAGTCAAAAGGATACATGTGGCCTGTCTCTAGTATGGCTCTATATACCAGCAGTGGCCCCTGTCAGATCTCTCATGGGGCCAAGTTGATGATAATGGCAAAAGTGACCTGCTCAAGAGGTAACGGATAGCTACTTCTCTTACAACTGCAAACGGCACAGTATTTGTGGACTGCAATTTCTACTAGTCCATTGATTCTATCATTAGTTATGTTTAAGAATGACTGAAAAAGCTTATCTTACATTTATATGTCAGATACACTGATTATCACATTCATTGATTGTTTATTGCTGAAAATATATTTCGCCAAATAACATTTTGGCATTTGGCGATGCATTACCGAACTGTACATGAACATTGTAAGGCAACTAAGAGTGTCCAGTTTGCCTATATATTAAAGTTATTTTAACCCGAGAACACCAAGGTTAAAATGAGTAAAACTATCACTAATGTTGTGTAAATTATAAATAGTATAAAGCCCCTGATATAAACACGCAAACACTAACAGGGTAAATTCCACCCATAAAATATGTTACTCTCTATCACTAACGTCTGGTGAAAATAACTTGAACACCTCTTAAATAAAACAAAGATGGGACAAGGATAGTCCTGAAATTACCCAAAGTCCCATGTAACACAGAAAACCACAACACAGTGAAAATCACATGACAAAATTGTGTGGGTTAAAGCAGTTTTTAAAGACTGGTGGTAACCACACTACCTGAATGTTGCTAATAAAAACAAACCAAAACGCCTCTTTCATTTGTACAACACCAACAATATCAATCAAATTATTCTACATTTAAAATGTGTGCTTGAAAAGACTGATTCATTAGCCATTACAACTTGTGGTTTAGAAAGGTTAACACAAGGTAATTAATGCAAAACCCACAATTGTGTAAAGGGTGACTCAGGACTTAGCCAGCCTCCCACCAGTAGGAGGCAACAATGAGCCGAGACATGATGTCTCATGTGCAACACCTGAGTGCATGTTATAAAGAGACAAAACAGCAGAGAGTAAACTGCTGAGTCTTTGTTTCATGTAAGCAAAGATACAGCCGGTAATTTTGGTGCAGGACTGAGATTGTTCATTCTCAATTTCCCCTTGTTTTTAGTTTCCTTTTCTAGTAACTGAAAATAAAAGAATAAATAACAAGATTTATAAAAGATATATAATTAATATTAATTATAATTAAATAAACATTATCTTATTAAGAGAAACAATAATGTGTTAGCTTAGTGGTTAGTTTCACAGCAAGAAGTTCCGGTTTTGATCTGTGTGAAGTTTGGATGTTTTCCCCAAGTCAGTGTGGGTTTACTCTGGATGCCCTGGTTTCCTCCCACAGTCCAAATACATGCATGCAAATTAAGCATTTGCGTGCATGTTGATAATACAAATTGAAGATTCAAAAATATACATAACTGTGTATATGTGACTGATATTAAAATCTGAATAAAAATAGAAACCTTATTTCATTATTTTCTGAGTTATGTTTCTATATTTCTGTTGGACAAATCCATTAGTTATAATATCTTACCTTTTGAAACTAGAGTTGTGTTCTTTGTTCTGTTTTTTCCACTTAAACACTGGCACACAGGGTTTAAATCCCACTCTTTAAAAATTAATTCCAGTATATCCACAATCAGACTACTGAGCATTTATTTATAAGCATCCTATTTATAAGCAACCGGGTAGCTCATCCAGTCACGACCCCTGCATGGTAAGCAGGAGATTTGAGTTCAAGCCCATCTCTGATTGATCACCATTCCAAAGTCAGTATTTTCTGAATAGAAGCCTTTTAAAAATTCTTATTAATATTAAGTTATAAAAATGCATAAACATTCCAAATATGATATTGTAAACAGTGTATGTACAATGCAATCAAAAGTTTGTCATTCATGTATTAGTATTCATGTTGCAGTTTTCTTTAACCCATCTATCTTTAACCAGCATTTTCCTTTTGGTGAATTTTAACTTGGTAAATCAATAAATAGTTGACACTAAAAAGGAAATGTGATTTTTTTTTAAACCGCTAGCAGACCTAGTTTACTTAAACCTACCAGGAGGTTTAATTAAACCAAGAGATTTAAGTAAACAAGAAAACACCAGGGTTTACTTAAACCTTGCATCTTAAGCTCTGCCACAGCTGAAAAAGCATCAAGGATGTATAAATAATGAATCATCATCAAGGATGCATTGATGTCACCACCTTGTTTGTTAGTGTCCACTGCATTTCATAATCACCACCCTGAAATAAGTTGACCAATTCCAGATAAACAAAACGTTGTAAGTTTAAAAGTAGCAAATATAATGGGATATTTTTAAGTGGATTTAATCTTGCTTTTCAACCCCACCACCCAAAAGATAAGGACTCTACACTTTTTTATTGTACTAGCCTATTTCTATTTAAGTTCAACATAGTATTAAACCTAATTCATAGGCTTCATTTCATTCCATGCAAATAAGATGAACTGAAATCTTTTTTTATAAGAAAGGCCATCTGAATGACTTCTTGTGCTCTTTTCCTGTGAGATACACAATTACTGAAGCAGCATGCTCACATTTGCTATTAAACCACAATTAACTCATTCCACACACGTTTTCCTATTTTCCATCTCTGTAACATATTCTAAATAAAATATTTTAATAGTATATTGCATGTATATATTATATCGGAGCAGCTCACCGGTCTGTTCTGTACTATTTGAATATGTCCTCTTTGTCAGATTATTTTCTGTACTCTTATTTCTGACTGAGACTTAATGGTGGTGTTCAACTTTCAACTGTGATTCAAGGTTTGCTACTAAACTACCATTAACACAATTAGTTCTGCAATTTTATGAAAAAAAAAAATAGAAATTGCACAACAACTGCTTTGAAAGGGTTTGGTCAGGCAGCTATGTCCTACCTCTCCTAGAGAAAATCTTAGACTTATTACACTTCCATTAGAAAACCCTACAGAGTCTCATCAAAAGGAGAATGTAAGGAAATGTGCTGTAGCCAGTTGGACCTGTTCTGATGAGCACTTGGATTTTATCACCCACTGACGAATAAAGCATCAAAGAAAATGAAAAGATAAAAAGCAGGACAGAATGCCCGATTTGCATGACTGTAGGACAAAGATTAAAATTGCTGTACAGTACAACGTAAAGTGGAACAGGTTGTCGCCCCACACTGGACATTTAATTTTAGAAATGCTCTGACCCAAATGTCTAGCCATCACAACTGTCTGCTCAAATCTTTATGCAAGACAGATTCTTCCAACTTAAAATGCATGCAGCAACTTGCTGTCTCATGGAAACTGCTACCAAGTCAACTTGTCATCATTAAATTCACTCAGGTCTTTATACATGCTCATATTTGCTTCTCAAGTTGCATGCTATAACACAAACACTATTCAAATTAGGATTATTGAATTATCACACATTCCCTTAGGTATTAATTGCACACACATAGATGTTCATTAAAAGTCAGTTTCCAGAGACCAAGTGGTCTAGACAATTTTAAATGCTGAGAAGGATAGCACATAAGGGCAGAGATCATGCCATGTGAGAATAGCTTCATTTTTCATTATTCCTCTGAGAACAGCATCTTATAAAACTAAGCATGCACTGAACTAAATGGTTTTCTGCTTCACTGTGGTCCTGTGCTGCATTATATCATAATTATATAGAGCTGGCACTGATTGATTATTTAAAACGAGTGTGTTTTCTCGACAACATACTCTGCAATTAAATCAACACAAAAATAAAAACATAATAAATGAATATAGAACCTATTAAAATGTCCAGATTTCTAAAATTAATCTGTTAACAACGATTGTTAAATAATGGCTTACATTAATTTTATGCAGTGTATATGTTTGTACAAAAGACCAAGCAGCCAAACAGCTTTGTTTGTTAGTTATAAATTAAATAAATTCATCCAATGTTTTGGTCTAATGTAAAACCATTCACTGCAAGTAGAATAATCAATAAATAAAATATAGGATAGTATTTAAAGAAATATGACTTTTAAAGCAGATAATTGACACCTCAAATATCCCTTTAGTGTTATTTCGCTACAAATATACAAAGATATGAATATTTTTTTAGTAATTTTGGTAATAAGTAAAAGAGCATGTAAATATGTTGAGTTGTAATAATGTGTCTGCCATAAATAATTTAGAAATGCTTGGTGTAACAACCTCCATTTTCTTGGGAAGTTTTTTTTGTAAACACTAAATATATTTGCTTTTCATATGCAACACGTTCCAGTCAGAAACCTAGTTAACTTTATTTAAGATTGTGCACACAATGTGCAAAGTATTTTCTTGATGATTTGTACTGTATTATTTTTTTTACATTTAACAGATTTCTTTATCCAAAGTGATAAAGTCTGAGCAATTGACAGTTAAGGTCCTTGCTCAATGACCCAAAAGCACTAATTTGGCAAAAATGGGGTTTAAAATGGTCACTTTCTAATTACTTGTCCAATGTCTTAAACAGTGGGCAACTGCTTGCCTCTGTGTTCTTGTATGCTAAGTATTTTCGAATATTTTACTGAATACTGTAATGAAATTAAGCTTTGAACTGCATCTTAAATTACTAGATATAAATATTTTGAACAACATATTGATTTTTTTGTTCCAGCTACAACTGCAAAGTGGAACCTAATCCGCATTCATAAACAATGCTTTAAAACCAAATCATAAAACAAATCATGCTGGGTGTGTATGGCAGCAAGTATGGATATTTTTTGTTGTTTAAAGGGAAATAAAATGAGTTGTGTGTAGCTGTGTAAATGCAGAATTAGACAATGCTACATTAAAATGTAGTAATGCAGTTTTCTGTTGCAGCATCAGCTCAGCTTAACCTGCAGTGAATAAATAAAGACAATAAGATTGTTGGTATGCCCATCAGTTTTCCCACCCTCCACTGTGCTCTTATGATCCTACACTGCTGTGCCTTTAATTTCTTTTTAACTCAAATGCAAATACTGCTAATGAGGTTAATATTCAAGGATCTTTATGTGCTTGTGCCAGCAATGTTGACATGCATTTTGGCATATTAAACCTGCTGCCTTCTTGCTGGTAATACCCTCCTACCCTTCTTGGAGCCAAACATGTAGGTAGATAGGCAGGTAGGTCGGTGGATGGATGGGAAGATAGATATGTCTGTATCTGTGTAACTTCACAATTAGATGTGGCTAAATTATAACTCACTTCTGTATTTATCTATTAATGCATTACTTTGGCTAGATTAAAAATAAAATATAACACTGCAACCATTGGTTTTCCGATCCCCCACTGTGCTCACACACTGCTTTGCTCTTAGTTTTTGTGCAAATACAAGTAATGTGATTAATATTAAAAGATCTTGATGTGCATGTGTACTTGACCAAAGAACCTTGATACACAGTTGGCACCTTAAACACCAAGGAGTCAAAGCTTTGTTAATGTGCCTCCCCGGTGGTTGAGCCTTTTTAACAGTTGCACTGTTGCATCTTTGGAACTTCAGTCATCTATT
The DNA here is from genome assembly GCA_028565875.1 of Hoplisoma paleatum. Taxonomy (NCBI): domain Eukaryota; kingdom Metazoa; phylum Chordata; class Actinopteri; order Siluriformes; family Callichthyidae; genus Hoplisoma; species Hoplisoma paleatum. The sequence continues at coordinate 5,952 of JAOTRQ010058132.1, read as the reverse complement.
ATTCTAACCATCATTAAGCTGAAATGATTTGATTTTAATAGCTAATTTAAAATATAAAAGCTTTTTAACAATGAAAGTTCACATTTTAGCTTTGGACCCAGAGTTACTGTCAAATACTTTAGCAGTGTGTTTACACTTATGGGCAATGGTAGTTTAGCAGATAAGATGTTAAACTAGTAATCATTCACATTTTCAACAGTTGAAAATTTGCCTTTATCCAAAGCAGCTTACAGTTACAAAAGAAGACCCGTTTAACTGATTTGGTTAAAGGGCTTCCTCAGGGGCCCAACAGCGGGAACTTGGTGGTAGTGCGGCTTGAACCTTCTGGTCTCTAGGCCAGTACCTTCACTGATTCATAAAGTCACTACTTCAAGCCTCTTTTTGGCCAAGTTGCTGATAAAAGGTTATTTGTTCTCAGTTATTAAATTATTGTTATTGTGCAAAGATAAAAAAACAATCACTGAATAAAAGTACCATTTATAAACTGAAACATTAACTAATGTGATCACACTGGTTTCACATGTCTTCTGAAGTTATATTTTTGGAGTATTTTTAAGAAACTTAGAATCACTGGCTGTTGTTATAGCGCTAGCTAAATGTTTAGTGCCTACGTGTGGATGGTTTGGGTAGCCCTTCAAATTCACGACAACTAAGAAACAAACTAACTAATTGATACTAGCACATAAGCTTAAGTGGATCAGTAAGCACCCATGTATACACTGCAGTTGTATTAATGCAAACTATATAAAAGGACATCTGTTCAATTAATTAGAAATTGTATTTGGAATTATTTCAATCGCATAAAGTTCTAATTTAATTTCAGGAAAGTTTAAGTCTTTTCTGTGAATGTAGATTTGTGTCATAGTAGATGTATAAAATGTATCAACATGGTGAGAGAAAAACACTGCAGAGCAGACAAAGTTTATGAAAAAAAACAGTGAAAAAAGCTGAGAAAATTTAAACATTATTGCATTTAAATATAACAATTGCAACCTTTTTTACCTGGAATCAGGTAATGCCAAGAAGGAATGAATATGATAGATAATAACTAGGTTCTGTAATTTTAATTAATATGGTAGGAGACCCATGAATGATTGATTGGAAAACTAATCTAGCACTCGTCATCTTGTTCTGTTGTTGTTTGTGTTCTGCTAAAGACCTAAAATCTGTTAGTTCCATCAAGACAGACTTTTTTTTCATAAGCATACTGTATAATTAAGACCAATCTAATTTGCAACCATGTAAATCGTGCCATGAACCATATAATGAACTTTTACTCATGAAATATGCTGTGCTGTACAATTCAAAATGTAAATGTTCTGTTTAGTGACATTCATCATCCATGCAGCATTCAATAGCTTTAGGTTTACAAGTTAATTTGCACAATGAACCCTACAGCTATTCATTTAGCAATTGGTTTATCAAAGTGTTCAAGACATTGAGTTTAAGCATAGAAAAACAGATTTACTTAGTTAACACAGGTGACAATTTTGGGATATGTCTAGATATATATTCATTAAAGATAGGCTGTTCTATGTATTATAGCTTTAGTTAATTCTTCTGTTTAAATTATTGGTGTCATTATAATGGCAGCCATGAATTGTCAGTTTCTTTATAAAATTAGTCCTTGAAATGTAATTACAACACATTTAAAGCATTCAACTAAATATGTTTGTTTTGATATAACCGAGTTTGAAATAAAGAGGAGGGCACAAATGATCCAGATATAAAGAAATAATTAATAAAAAATGACAACATTGTTGACAACAAGCACTGAATGAAAAACCCAAAGAAGCAATTAATTAGAAATCTGGTTAAGTGATACAACCACGACACTAATGGAAATACCTAAATCATTAATGATGTTGCACCTTATCCATTCAAGTAGGAACAACTGGACAACAAATTTCTAGACACTCCACAACCTCCCAGCTGAAAGACAAATATAAGCATTGTGCATAAATACAAAATAAATGATTCTCAGATTCTGTATCTTTTTATGTTTTTTGTAAAGTTGCTTTGAGACAATGTCTATTGTAAAAAGTGCTATATAAAAAAAGTTGACTTGACTTGACTCTGCTGTCATATAGGGGTTCAAAAAAGAAATTCAAATCAAATCAAAGTTTATTCTTGCCATTAGTCCCAGTCCTCGGCACTAAGCTTTTGCTAACTTGAGTATTTAATGCCATAGAAACAGGGTGTTCACATGGTTCCCAAAACTGCTCAAAAATAATTGCATGTTCTGTCCTTGCATAACTAGAATAAAATTACCACCGGCCTCCTGACCACTATGGACAGATCCACAGATGTTTGTGTCTCTACCAAAAGGTAAAAATATGTGCAGATGAAGGGGGGGAAACCAAAAAGTGCCACTAATGAATTATGGCAGAATGTTATGTTAAATTAATAACAGGGCTTCATAGCGGTAATTTTGTGACATGTATAACCGGCCTGATGGCTAATAGTGCGTTGTCGTTAAACACCTTTTTCTACCTTGATACACTTCTGTAGTTTTTTTGGCTCCTGAAAGCTAATTAACTAAGAAATTGTTGCTTCAGATGTCATGTAAAATTTGAAGAAAATATTTAAAAAATATGGAACACAGGAGCATTTTCAGTTTTTACTCTGATCAAATGCTGTATGTTTAGTAGGTCTAAAAAGTTGAATTGTTTTTCTATTTAATGACGGAAACTTGATGTCTACTATTGCTATCAAATCATCCACCATCATTAAATAGCCAAATGTAGTTAACATTAACTCGTGATTTTGTGACTTATGATTGTCTGGCACACATGAAGGTGTCACTAACGGAGCTTCAGCTCACCCAAAATGCTAATCAGAAGTTTGACCCCATTATTCAAATTTCACAAATGGGCTGTAGTCCACCCAGTAATGATGCAATAATCGTTAATGCACCCCATCGCATCATAAAGAAACTGTCTGTAGTAAAAACCCTGAAGGACTTTTTCTGAAGTTAAAATGAAAAACAGATTTTCTGAACATATTATTTTAATCATATACATTTCAAAACAACAAAATTAATGCTATCCTGAGTTCAATCTATGAAATAAGAATTTGTTCATATTTTTGACAGACAGTGCCACACAGAACTATTGGCTCACTTAGTTCAGCATCTACTCTCCTCCCACGTACAACCAGTTCTGTCACAGTCTATAGAAACATGTTTTCTGTAGTCATTGCCAACACTCCAGGCCCCTATCAAGGTGAGCGAAGGCTATTGCATGCACCCACTGACATACGTTTAGCGATCACTTATATTTACCTGTCAGGTGTTGTGTCTCATAGGCTACATTTTATTAAAACTAATACTGCTAAGAACTGTGCATCGAACACTTGCACATTAAGTTCTCAGGGTCATGAAATCATGCCATTGATAAATGATCGTTTTTTAAACAAAGTTGCCAGTTTAAACTTTGCCAGAGAGCGCTTTGACAAAGCAGAGACTTGACGGAAGTCCATTATCTGGACGGAGGAATTACTTGGTCACAATCACAGACACATGAAAAAACTGCATATCAACACTGCATATAAAAAGAACAAACTCTTCCCAAAAGTGAATCATGGTGGTGGAAATGGTTTGGTGTCTGTACTTGATTGTCAAATTCTTGATCAGAATCTCTGGCCATCAGTCAGTGAGTTGAAGCTGGGACGGAAATTGATTATGCAACAAGCATTCCAACAAAACTATAGATAAAGAAGATTCACACTGTAGATTGGCCCTGTCAGTACATGCCAGATGTCCCTCCATCTTCTCAACTAACAGAAATCTGCACGGAAGAGTGGACAAAATCCACAAAAACAGATGTGAGTTACTCATTTGTGGTTACAGAAGATGTTCGGTTGGTGCTGCAAAAGGAGGTGCCATAAGCTACTAACTTTCCCTTTTTGTAAATAATTTGGAGAGTGTGGTTTATAATTTAGGATTTGGATGTTCACAAACTTTCAAGCTGCACTGAATATATAACCCTTCTAGACAAGATGCTAGAGATGTGAATTGTCTATGGTACAATAAATCTACCTACTTGTTTACTTGCTCTGCATTTCAATGTATCATATTCAGCAATAATTCGCTGTGGCATGAAATAAAATAATGGCATACCGAAGACCTAAAATTTAAATAAATGAGAAAAACTTTCCTACTCCATGATGGGGACCATACATTTATTTAGCCTGTTACGTATCCTCATATATCTTCATTTGATTACTAAAAAGCTGTAGCTTGAAGCTTTTTTTTGACCAAAATGCTCCAAGAATAGTTAATCCAGTTCCCATGTGACTAAGTCTTAGGTAACCCTGGGCAGTGTTTTTAGAGTTTATCAAATATTTTCTGCAGAACATGTGCAACTGATTGGAGAACATCCAGGCAGGATCATAAATCCTCTGGCTTGCTCACTCTGGCCTGCACCTTATTAGTATGAGTGCTGCTGCTGCTACAGCTACCAGAATGTGACAGTTTTAACCATTGCGGTCTTGAATACTCAGCCCATTACAACATTACATCTGTCAATAATAAAATTGTAATAGCTGATAAGTTGTATACGATTTTTTTTTCATATGGTGTGTCATTAAATGACAAAAAAAATTAACATCCACATAACATTTGAGTTTATTTATTATTTATTATTACTTATCCATATTTTTTTCTGAAACTTACTAGGTTATCACAGTTTTTAGAAATTGCATAAACATTCTAATGATGAATAATTGTGGATGTCAGCTAGTGCTCATGTTTCATAGAACAGTTAAAAGTATTTGGTGCTTTAAATGTAATCTAAGACTTATATAAGGGCAAATTAACTCCTAACTTGACCATCATCAAACCAATTCCAACTGCTAATTAATGTAAAACCTATATAAAAAAATATTTCATGTATATCATTTCCCATGACACAAAAACTCGTCCTAGTAATCAAAAGTACAAGGATAAGATTTCCTCTTTAAAAAGTGGCATGAACTGTATATTTTTTTTAAATGATCCCTTCAACACACACTATAAAGTTGGGACAAAAGTACGTTCACCAATGTTAGATCACCTTTTCCTGCACATGGTGTCCTGTCTGGCTTGTGTTGGCCTAGTTCCTCTTTTGTGAAAGTATTTGAGGGTATCAGGGAGCAGCAGGTGTTTTAATGTAATTGCTGTCTCCTTTACTAAAGCACTGTCTAACAAGACTGAATGACTGACAGGGAGCAAGCATCTCCTACGCCTCTGTTGTCTCCTTTATCCCCTTGAGACACAGTCTTGAGGTAATTAAATTGAGAACTAGCAAAAGACCTAATTCTTGCCCCACTGCTTTTTCTGATCCCATAATAATATTAATAACAATACTAATAAATATTTTAATCAAAATATTGCCTTGAATCAAAAGATTTTGTTTTTTCTCTAGACATCACTCAGCATGATGATTTTACTATGAGTATTACCATTTCCCTTCTAACCATTACGATGATTTTCCTAATTCCGATTGGGAGGGAGGAAGATCTTAATTTGCATTATTTTCTTTGGTTTATCTTGTGGTTTAACTTCTTTTGTTAAATACCTGTAAAATTAATTGGAAATTATATTTTGTAGCATGAGAATCCAACAATGACCAACTAATTAAGTCTTATATAAAATAATTTATAATTTTATATTCAATATAATATTCAAATGTAGGATTAAGTTTGTTACTGGCATTATGGACTTACGTAGAAGGTAGCCCACTTTTTTGCTTTTCCTCTGTGGCTTTCTCTCTCACTGTCTTTTTCTATCTGTCACTGACCATCCGGTTGTCTGTCTGGCTATCCTAGTGTCTGTCCATTGATAGTAAACAATTTTCTCTTTATTTGTAGTTTGTAGTGTTTTTTTGTGTGTACCTATTAGGGCTGTCCACAACCAAGGATTTTGTTGGTCGACCAGTGGTCGTCATTTACTTCAACTAATCGACTAGTAGT
>JAOTRQ010058122.1:0-13992 GCA_028565875.1 Hoplisoma paleatum | reverse complement strand
AGAAACATTTCATTGTACTGTACATCTGTATATGTGTAATGACAAATAAAATTGAATTTGATTTGAATTTGATTTGAAAAATGAATGAAACATTGATATTGTTTGGTGACAGTTAAAGATAAAGATAAACCTGTCAAATATTTTAATTTAACGAATAAAAATAACGAGTAAAAATAAGTTCACATTGGTTTTGTTTGTTAAAATGTGTCTTTCTTCCCTAGTCAATTAGGCTTAATTAATAACACTGACAAAATCATCACTGTAGTTTTATCATTATAGGTACGTGTCAGGGCTGACCTACAGTTAGCTACGCAAACACAATGAAACAGGAGAAAAGCTTTTCTTTCACTGCTTAGCATTATAATTAGCCATAGCCCAGATACAGAAACAAACAGATGTGAAAATATAATTAAGAAGCATGGTAGTTTTACGGATGACCTGGGACAGCTTGGGCTTTGTTCTGTGCCACCAGTAATTGGTAGGATTATTTATGTGTACTTTCATTTTTTAGTGAAGGTAAATTCAATTTGTTCTGCATTTAAACCAATGCAAATAGGAGTATAAGAAAAAGCTAAATTAATCTGTTCAAATTTAGTTCCTAATTATTTTATTAGATAAGAGTCATCATAATGGTGACTAATGATGAAAGTTTTCTAGTAAAAATAAGAAAACAAGCTAACTACTCAATTCACCAGCAAGTGACAACCCAGCTAAATCCATAGAAAGAAAGATAGATGATTTCAGTAAAACTTTAGAGTAGCTGTAAATGAATGTTCTAAAGTCAACACTGAAGAGCCCACAGTCAGTTGACCAATGAAGCTGCTACATGTGCCGACTCTGAGGCCTTTACACTGGGATCAAAACTTGGCTTTCGATCGCAATGTGTGAATCGATCAACAAACCATAAACGCGGCTACAATCAGCACTCGCAGACCAAAGAAAAATATCTAGTATACTGAAAATCTGTATCGGCAACTGGTAGTGGATGCAATGTGGAAATGCACTCAGTGGGAAAGCAAGATTTTTATACAACAATGTAGTGCATAAATGATCACTTACTTAGTGTTGATGTGCATTTTTTGTACAACTTTATAAAACTTCTCGTTACTTTATGTCTGTGATTTTATAAGATAATAAAGTTTGGAAGACTCACAAGATTGATCTGTTATACCTGTTAATAATAGATCGTTTTAATTTGTATACAATATCCATCACTTTCATTTTGTTATGTTGTACAACAGATGTTCCGTTTACTTTGGTTCTTATATAATGTTACCACTGTGCTACTTTTGTATATTGTATCACCTTAAATTGTTCTGTTTAGATTTTACCTAAAATATTTAATATTAACTTTAATCTTTTAATTTTCTTATTGTAATGGATGTATATTCTGTTAATTTCTTTATCATTTGTAATGCATTTTTAATTATTAATATAGCCTAGCAGTTGCTCCTGATTGAAATACATTTTAATACACTGTAAGTATTATTATAAAGTTATTAAACTCAAGTGTTTAGTTTTGACAACGTTATTTTTTTTCCCTTCAGGGAATGTTTACCACTAGAATTTGGACCCATAACTGCAAGTATCTGTTTCAGTTCATCAACAAAAGTAATAAAAGATGCATGGATTGGTCAGTCAACAAGCTTTACTCTAAGTTGGTGCTTTAAGATCATCCAAAAAAGGTCCAGGATCTTCTAAATACTAATCAAGACCTAAACCTCTGAGCTACTTCAGTTGATAATGTGCTGGACTAATAATTAGAACGTTGCCGGTTCATCACTATGAAGTTTCCACTGTTGGGCCCTTGAGGAAGGCACTTAATTCACAGTTGCTTAAAATTTTGTTCAGTCATAACAGTGGATAAAATCATCTGCTAAATGCTAAAATTGTAAATGTATAATGTAAACACATTGGATGCTTGCTGCACAGACTGGTTTGTCTTTACCAAAAGTCAACTAGTTGTGGGTTAGTTTTCCAGCTCACATGTATTTCTGACATGTATTTGTGTGCGTGCGTGTGTGTGTGCGCGTGTGTGTAAGTGTGTGGTGTGTGTTTGGATGAGGAGCTCAGGGAGAAGTCTCTGTTTATATCTAGTACCTCTGTGCTGGCACTGAGCTCTGGAACACTTCAGGTCTTGTTGCCAGTGGCAGAGGGAAACAGTAACCATAACAACAGGTAACCACTAACAACAGGCATTCATGGCGCTAAGCGCTCCGGCAAGCACCTCTAATTGCAGTGGAAGAATTCATCAGCTGGAATTAGTAGCCTGGGCCCAATGATATCTTCAGTTCTCTGCTTCACGACCCATGCGAACAATGCCAGCTTTTCTTTTCACTCTGAAACCCAAGCAGCCATATCACAGCAAAACCTTTATAGCAACTGGGTCTAACATTACAGCATGAGAGGACCAGCAGACACCAAGTCGATTTTTATGTGTCCATCAAGAAAAATCTCAGTTGGAAAGACCTGACGCTGTTATCTAATGACAATTATGGTTGAATAAAAGTAGCACAATTAAAAATTAACAAATTTGCTCAGGGGCCCAATGGTGACGACCTGGTAGAAGTAGGATTTGAACTGCAACTATCTTATCTTCTGATGGACCAATGCATTAATCAGTGAGTTATATATTTAGTATACAATGTATACTTAACTGTCGCTGGTTTACCACTGTTCCTCTCTTGAAGCTTTTTTTGATAAATACTGAACACTGCACCCCAAACAATCTAAGTTTTGGAAATGCCCTGAGCCTTGTTTTTGATTGGCTCTGTAAAAAATACACAAACATAAAAGGTGTCACTCTTGTGCTGTAGTTATAAAATGCATCAGTCAGCAATAAACCAGAGAGACCATCAAGTCTCAAACACCTGAAGAAAGAAGAAAGCACATGACTTTCATCAAGCTTGTCACGGTTAAGTACAGCAAGGGGGAAATAGTGGAGGATCGAGGGGTGAAGGAGTGATGACATACGATTGATCATAAAGCACCCTGACCGCAAATGCCCTATGTAGTCGAAAGAGTGAATGGTGTACCACATGAAAGCAGGGCAAAGTAAGGACACAGAAAAAGAGTCAGTGCTGGACCAGATTACCAATAGAAACTGGCATATAGAACCAAAACATGCCGTTTAAATAAGACAAATGTAACTGCATCAAATTAAAACAGCAAATACTAGAAAAGAGCTTTATTGAATAATTGTTTACTTTCATATATGTATGTCTATTTGTCATATATGGACATTTATAAATGAAAATGAACCTTAATTGCACAAGAGATTATGAAGAAATTATATAATTGACTTTAATCAAATTATATAATTTTTTTAATGCATGTCCCCCATCTGTAAGGTTTTCCTCCAAGTACTTTGTTTTCTTGCCATTCTCTCTCTCTCTCTCTCTCTCTCTCTCTCTCTCTCTCTCTCTCTCTCTCGTGTGTGTGTGTATACAAATGCTCAGCGTTTTCACCCAGTGTGTGTTCCACCGTGACCCCAAAACATATTAATCTTTAATAAAACTAGATAATGGATGGATGGATGTTCTCCCCCTTTTCTTCTGATTGTGTCACATGCACTTGCAAAATTGCATATTTGTCTTATGCTTCCTGTCTTCTGATACTGAACCCTGCCCTGATTTAGAACAGCGATATGGATACACGGCCTCCGTCGTTTGTGCTGTAGTCTCCAACTGTTCACATCCACAAGCTGAACTCATGTGCAGATCAGCTTTGTGCATGGAGAGCCATTCTCTATTCACATTATATACAGGATTGGTCAGCAAGCAGAAAACACCATTCACTTAGTCGTGAAGTTAGTTATAAGTCTCTATCTGGCTTTTCTCCCTTGATTAACAAAAACTAACAGTTAATCATGTAGATGCCCGGCTCAGAATTATAGCAGAGTTGAATTTTGAATCATAAAATTCTAAATCTATTTTTGTAAACAATGTTTTAACTGAATTAGACAAAATGTAAAATGTAGTGCCCTATACAAATATCTTTTCAGGTTTTTCAGTTAATTAATTAATAGATGCAATAATAACTAAAGCTTAACTTAAACTGTAATCAGTTTATTTGGGCACTCAGATCATACTTCATTTGATTGCACCCCCCCATATGTCCACAAAGTGTTATTTTAAATGTAAGTTTATATTTACATAATTTATGGTCCCAGCACTGGTGTGTTTTCAGGTTCGTTATCTCCTGAGTTACAATATCGTTACTCCTCAACTATAGAAGTTATTTTAAGCAGATCTGTCATCAGCTCTGTTGACTGAACAATGTGCTGCTGGAATAAAAAAACAAGCAGATGGCAGCTGTTGATTGTAAGTTTGTATTTAGGCACCACCACCAAGGGTTAAATCCTAATACACACAAAACTATCAGAGGTTAAATGCATTAGTTGCAGAAACTACCACCAGACAAAGGAGCCATCAGATGGATATAGTTGTATTTCTGTACAAATGCTTGAACCTGTTTCTTCAAGTAAATAAAACAGGTAAACAGGTTTGTCTAATAATTTGATAATGTGATAACTAACAAAGTTCACTTTATTAGGTAAAATTATTTTATACTTACATTGATACAGTGTTGTGCGTGAACGAGTTCAAAAGAACGCGTTCATTGAACACGCTCGTTTTTTCGTGAACGTTGAACTGAACGCAACACATTTTTAAATAAAGAACTTGATCGTGAATGAGTTCACATGATGTGTCATGAACGGCAGACATCACAGTAAATGAACGCTGGAATTTGTTTTTCATGGAAAACTAAGTGACGTCTGTTTTCTCTTTTGAAATGCAACGAGAGAAAGTTCCTCCCTCCTGTATTCTCACTGGTGACATTACTAGTTCAAGTTCAGTTCATAAATGCTCGAAGTGAACAGTTCACGTTCAAAGTTCACAATTTTAATTCTGAACTAGTTTAAAGTTCCATTAATTTTTTCGTGCGGTATTCAAATAAATATTTATTTTCACACTACAAGCTAGAAATCACTATACGTTCTTTGAAACGCTGCTCCAGCCCTCCGCACTCTCGTCTTTGCCTGCTACGCACCGTTGCTATGCCTACCCCGCTCTGCTGCAATGCATCATGGATAAGTGCGGAAGCCAGTATGTTATTAACTAGCCGGGATGCTAACTATTTTCAGCCGGACACTACGTTGCCCACAATGCATTGCGCACACAACGTCAAAACCATTTCTGTCTGGTGATTCATGATTTTCACACTACATTTGATCACCAGACAGAAATGGTTTTGACGTTGTGCGCGTAATGCATTGTGGGCAACGTAGTGTCTGCTGTGTACTCTTTTTCACTCTTTGGAACTGCATTAATCCATTGAATGTAACCTACAAATGACCCCCAGCACCGATGCAACTTCAACTGAATGGCACCCACTAACATGTTATTTCCATGTTAGTGCCATTACAGTTTGATAGATGATAGATAGACATGGTAATAGTAATAACATGATGATTCTATTTTTTTCCATTAAATTAAAGCATGTGTATTAGAGCATCTGCCAGCATTTGTTTAGAGCTTTATTTAAAACATCACTATCTGTTTTCAACCTTTTCCAGTTGTTACAATCTTTTGGCTGGCATGTTTGCTTCCATCAGGAACTTACTTCATATTTACAAGCCATTGCTGCTGGACCATACCCACAATTCTGTAGATTTGTGCCTTCCTTGTAGCTGTTTACAACATTTACATCGATTATTGGCATTTCTGTTGGCAAGTATACATTTTTATTAATTGGTTAAAGGTCAAATGCTGTTATTGTCTTTGTTACTTATGACGTAATAAGGTTATACTTTTTTCTTTTATTTGAAGTCCAGTAAACAGTTTAGCTATTAGCTAATTGAAATCTCTATTGAGGTCTTGTCTAGCATTAGCTTTAGCTAATGTCAGTTTTCATCAACAATTGTAATGTTGTTAACTTTAGTAATTCGGCCTGTTGGCTTTGTGTACAGAGTTTGCATGTTCTCCTTGTGTTTGCATTGGTTTTACTCCAAGTACTCTGGTTTCCTCTCACAGTCCAAAAACATGCACAAACTTGATTGGAGATGTCAAATTCTCTTGTAGATACACAGCTCCCCAGAGTACTATGGGTTGGAGAAAAACCTGGCAACCTACTCTGTAAAAACACTGTCGAGAAACACGGTGTGGGGGGTGGGGGGGATCAGTAGCGGTCCACAGAGCACCCATGGGTAGGATACTCCTGGTATTAGCTACAACTGTTAGCTTATCTTTATCATTTCCATTCACTGCACTGTGTTGTGTTTTGTGCTGTTTTTTTGTATGGTGTACTGAAAGATAAGATTAAGATTTTAATTGAGAGCTTTCCAAATCCCTAGATGGATCTTGCTATTGTGTTGAGAAGAACTAGACCTAAGGAAACTCTGCTCTGATTTCCAATTCTCTTTTTAGTTCATGAAGCTCTATACTTCTGTTTTCTAAAGATAACCCTGACAATTTCAGTTAGCCTAGAATATTCCCATCCACTGGGATTTGCAGTGACACCCTTGCTGTGCAGATGTGATGGCATAAATAAGGGAAATCTGACATGTGATTACATTCTTAAATGTGTATTTATGATTAGGTGATTTAAAAAGTAACTTTTGCATGATGTGGACAAAAAGAGAGCATACTTTCAAATGTTGGTCTACAGAACTTGTAAAGCACTGCTTCATCATGTGGATTTTAGTGTATGATTATAGTGTAATACCTGAATTTTGAAAGTGAATGACATACATTTGGGGTTTATATAAATAAATAAAATGTGCATTTAAAGCAGCCATACAGAGAAAGACCATAGAGAATAAAGGGTAAGGTCACACTATCTAGTTTTTACTTTAATTTTCTAAAACCAACTACTAAGACAGATTGTAACAAATTGTTTTAATAAACTTACAGTGAAACATTATAATAATATGATATTAGCTTCCTAACTTCAATATTCACATACAATATGCTGGACATTGGCCAGAGCTGGATCTGTGATTACCTGGCTCAAATCATTTCTAACATGTCTAACCCCTGGTGGTCTTATAAGGTATTGCTAGTGCTGTGTTATTTTACATGTGTACGTTTTTTGATTGTATGTTTATGCCTTATAGCTTTGAATTACATACTTACTAAGCTTAGTGACTGTGTAGTTTCATGTCATATGAACTTTAAAACCTTATTTTGTCCACCAAATCGATCTGTAATGGTGAGTCCTTTTTTTAGGACAGCACTGCCGACCAAGTACGGTCATTTCTGGGTGAAGTTATTATCCAAAGAAAATCCCAGATCAATTGGAGCTGAAAAAGGCTTGTGTCTGTGTGTTTGTGTACTACGTGATAGACTGGTCACCTGCCCAGGGTGACGGCTGCTTTCTGGTCTACTAATCCAATCCAGCGTGACACTAAATATTATAACATGGTGATAAAACAGAGGTTCACTTCAGATTGTTATTCTGTGGTGGAAAGAATGACACGTTTTTTTTAAAGAACTTGTTGGTTGATTGTGTAGTCAGACTCATCACTGCCACAAGCCGGCGCTGTTGCATTTATCTCGTAAAAGCTGCGTCGTCCACAGATGAAAAAACAATTCGCTAGCATTAAAAGTCTTTGACCATATTTAACATGTACGTTGTTTTTCGTGTTTTTCGTGACTTGTATGTTGAAGGCTTATTAGTGTATCTTCTATTCAACGGTATTTCCCAAAGTACTGACGATTATCCGATCATAATGTTCATTTTTTTCAGTCACAACAGTACATACTTCCAACTAGCATGGGGTGGTTTGAGGTTTTCCCTTGTATGAAACAGGATGATTATGTTCTAGGGAACTAATGTCAAGTTCAGTCTAAAGAAGCTCACATTAGCACTGCAGAGTCTATTTGGCAATATTGTTTCCTGTCATACTGTATTAATTTCACAGTATAATCGCTGTATGGTGCTAAACCACTGCTGATGGTTTGTATCCTATCACATGCGCAAAACTATCCAAAATATACTTAAAACAACCAAAAAATGTAAAATATATCTCTTTTTTGTGTAATACAGTAATTGCATTGGATGCCTTTACCATTTTAAAGTAGAAATATGCAGCTAATGCCTACATACAAGTCGTTTTTAGTGCTAGTAGAAACACATGAATACAGTACATAATGTCTATATTGTTAAATGGCTAGAATTCATGTGTTTAAACTTTAGCAGTGTGCCATTTCTTCATCATTCGACAATGTTATTCGTAACTTTAATTCTTGGTTGTTTTCCGTCTGTGTTCTATACTTTTTTGTATTTTTTTCCCACTATGGCATCTTTATTAACCATCCACTAAACCAATTATTTGATCTGCAAAAATATAATTCAGAATCATCTGATCGAGCACGGATTGAAAAATGTCTGCACAAGCATTCTAAAATCTGCCCCCCAACCCATATTACTACCCATATTATAAGTTATTTTAAAATAAATTACAAATAACTTGATTCCCTAGTTTAATGACATTATTGGTAAAATATGGTAAATGAAGCTAATTCTAAAAGCTAAAGCAATTAAGAAGCTTGTAAATTCTAAGTTTGTATTTGTTTTACAATTTTAGCTTATAGTGACATTTGTGATATTGGTACCACAATATATAGTCTTGACACTTTTCTCACTCGTTCATTTCACTTTTTGTTAATTAAAATAATAAAATTCTTCAAATCAAGTAATAATCATTGTTAACAAACTACCTGTGCTTCAGGTAATGGCACATCTGCATTTAATACTATTTTTTAACCTATAAAACAGCAGTTAGCCATGTTCTCTAACATGGTATACTGCTGAAGAATAAAGTGCAGGTAATTTAAAACTATTCCTGTATACAAAATAGCTTCAGAACATTCAAGTCATCTTTTGTGCACTTTACTTTTTAACTCTCACAGGGTTCTAATAGGAACTGAGATGACCACTGCAAAGGTGTGGAATCTCATTTTGGATTATTGTCCTGCTGGAAGATTCAGTGATTACCCAATTCAAAACCCAGCGATAACCCAAAAAGCCTTAAAACAAACCACAGTTTGTGGTTCCCAGCAGCCTAGCAAACTTTGCTTACAATTCTGGTTAGACAACAGAACACACTTTTTCATAGTCTCCCAAACAGTCTGATGGCATGGAGGTGGCATCTAATGAGAACTATTAGTTTAGATGACCTCGTTTTTGCTGTAATAGATTAGACAGATGTTTTGCATGTCTAGCCATTATCCACTGTTAGTGGGCACAACACTAAGTTACTGTCTAGACAAATTTGTCATATTAATTAAAGTTAAAAACTGATTGAATTAAAAGCATTTTATTCAAAAGACAATAAAATAAATGTTTAAGTCAGAGCTATATTTCTATTATTAGGTTCTATTATATGTTATTTATTTTTCAATTATTCAGATAAAGCACTGCTTTAGCTATGACAGATGCTAAAGTAGAATTTATAGCATGAATAAAATAAATGTGAATTCATTGGCTGAGTATTACTGTCACTATAAATAGGCTTACTGTTTATGATCTGTATGTAGGTGTAGGAATGAGCTCTAATGCTCTATATCTGGCTTTTACACCAAAACAGATGTAGGAGGTGTGAGGGTCACTTTTTCAGTTTCCCTGTTAAGACGTTAACACATATAGCAGCACACATTCTCTCCTGTGAAAAAGTGTGCGTTCCAGCCCTGCAGGAGTACTAACACACCCCGGATTTTCTCCATGACTCGAAGCCTGATGCTATTTCTGACAACTGTTTTGTTGTTGCATCCAGGACATGTTTCCTCTGGCTATAAAGAGGTGATGACAAGAGTTTAGTTACACAGTGTACAGTGTACTCTATGTAATCCCAACTCCAGCTCATATAACCCGGCTTTACCCTCATTAACCTCCAGATCTAACATTGTGATAACGGTGAAGGTCGTGTTAAGGACATTTAACTCTGGATCTGTGCTGAATATTAATTAACAAGCAAGAAAACATGTAGATGCAACAATACTGACTCAACCAATTCTATGTTTTAAATAAAATTACTTCAGCTGATAAAAACAGCAATATTCAATGGGATCGTGGATGGGAACATTTATCATAAAGAAATTCTGGCTATTATAATCTCTCTTAAAACTTTGCAAAACTAGACTAGACTTTTAATTTCCCACCTAATGTGGTTTACCCCATGAAGTGCTTGCTTCCAATCCATGCAGAATTCATTGCTTATATAGTGTTTCCAGATCTACCTTGATACCCTGATCAAGAAACTGCAGTTTATGATCTTTATGAGATTAACAGCAAATGAAAAAACTGTAAAATATTACATTGTAAAACCATGAAGAATAATAAAGAGTTGCTTTTTACATTAAAATGAACATCTGTAACAGCAACAGAAAGTCTCACACACGACAACATACTGAAAAACTGTTTTATGATTTTTTAACATTTTTCATGAATTTTCGGTTAATTATAACAGTTGGCATTAAGACAAAGTGACATTTTGCTATGTCTTTCATGTACAGAATGTTCTGAGTAATTATGATGCCTGTGCAGAATAAAATGGAGAAAGACGTGAGAGCGTATAGTGTGTGACTCATTCAGGGGGACGAGGGTGCGTGGATGCCCTTTTTCCTTGAGCAAACTAAGAACATTCCTACAGCTCCCACTTAAACATAACCAGGCTGTCATTCTCTTCTAATAAAAAAAAGAGTGCATGAAGAATCATTACAGGAACAAATTCTGGACAAATTGCCAATTGTCTGGTACAAAGGGTGATAACACTTCCATGTTTACTAACACAAGTCAAGGGACAATTACCATTTATTTTTATCCACAATATTTTTTAATCCACATCCATGAAGACCATGTTGATGCTGCCTTACAGACTAAAACACTATTTGCTTTACATAATGGTTCCCATTAAATCAGGAGTTCTAAACCAGTGATCCATTCAAGCAGGCTCATGGTGTCACTTGTATGTCAGAAAGACGTTGGAGTCTAATGTTGGACACATGCTAAATTTTAGTTGGAAATGGCGATCGAGTTGATGTCAAAACTCAACATTAGGTCAACATCAAGATCCAACAATACATAGCCGTTAAAGTCATGACAAACATTTAACTAAAAATAAAGGTCTATTGACATTGATGGCCTGATGGGATCACATCATATCATATAAGGCTAAAGACCTGTTATTCATATATATTCATTGTATATTTTTACACATCTTTATTTTATTCAGGGTCGTGGTGGATACAGTTCACTGGGTAAAAATACAAATACATTTTAGTGATTATAAAAAATGCCTATGTTAAGATGGTGCAACAGTAAATTACAGTAGCCCTTTACCACTGGGATCCAGGATTTGAAATACCAGTGGTGATAACTGACACAATTGGCTTTGAGTTGGGTTTGGATATATGGATTGACATCCTGTTTGTGCCCAGTTCTGACACCAGACCTTGCCCTTTTTGAACAAGGTAGTGTGTTATTTGACCATTCACATGGCAGATTTATTATCAAGCTAGGCCATATGTCAAAGTTTTACCTGTCAGTTCTGCTCCAGATTGGAGAGAACATAGTGGCTGATGATCTTCCACTGCATCATACAAGAGTGAAAACATACAGGGGGATGAGCAGAGGTTAAATAAACTACTTTGTACATTAACACAGTTGTTTCTACAGTCCTGCTATCTATCTGTCCCACAACCACTTCCTCCAGTTACATGTTCCACCTGCTACAGTTATAAATACGATACATGACATAGACAATATCTATAACTCATTTCAGGGTGGCCATAAGACACAGCAGGTGCAGTGGGTGCCACATGCCCTGGGAATCTTGCATAGTTCTTATTATGTCTATAAGAGAAGGTGTTAGTTCATGTTGGTATTTGGTATATCATCTTGGTATTTTCTTCACTTGTGTTATGTTCTTCCGAATGTAACTGCAATTTTTGCAACTGTAACCAGGATTCTTTTAAAATCTACTTAGTATTTCATACGGTGGGGTATGCATCTTTTACATTTGTCTGTTGCCTTCTAAAGTACATGGCTTCCTCCCACAGTCTAAAGACATGATGGTTCATAAATTAAAGGTATATGCCATGCTTGTGTATTTCTTGTGTAAAAAAATCCATTTGATGCACAGTTTATTTTGTTTATGAAAAAAAAAAACATTAAAACGCTTTTTTTAAACCAAAGAACATCCGGGTTGCCTCAGTTTCCATCGAGTGTCAGAGTTATTTATGTGCCATGATGGCACCGCCATATGCTGCAAGCCTCACAGCCAAAGACTCCGTCTCATGCAGAGCTAATTCACACACATTTATCTATACATACGTAAATGCCTACCTACATACCCCCTCACACACAACCCCCACTGCTTGATTCTTCCATAAGTTTGTTATACATGATGACAAATGAATACATCACTAGCATCACTGTAGGCTTTTATAAATTATCACACATTAATATAAATGTGTGGAACCATGGACCCAGGGCTACAGGTACATCTGTCCTGTCCCCCCAGTAAATTAGCTAAGCAAGGCTTATAAATAGGCATTGGTTGAATGGTTAATCGAGAGTAGATAAACATACTGGATGTGAAACACGAAGATGAAGCAGTGATGTTTTAGGGATGCCTTGTTGCTTGAGGTACGGTATAATAAGAATAAAAAGAATGTCTTTACATAACTGGTTTCAGTACAAAATTAGATGGAATATTACACCGTTATAAAAATGTATTATTTATTATTTTACCAATGTTGTCTGTGAAGCTCCTGGATTGATCAGAAAACGTGTCCTTTATTGCATCTTACATATTGACGTGGTATTTAGTGTATTAATCTTTAGTTTGAATCTAGTAGACAATAATGTCTCGATTTATTACAAAAAAGGCAATGAGCTCGACTACATTCATACATTTGTCTAACTGTAGTTCATAACTACATATAACCACTAAAGCTAAAATTCTTCCAAAAAGTCCATTTGTTTGGTCGCTAAATTTGCATTTAATTCTACTATGATAATGGAAATTCATCATCATCATATTTATCATTATATCATACCATCATTAACATGGCTGAAGTTCTAATGAGCGGATGATCCTTCTCATAGTTTTTGTCTTCATTAAATAGCATTTTACCTCACGGCTGTTCTCGGCCCATCTCTCAGTTCTAATTGGCAAAGCTCTGCAGCGTGATCTCGCCATCTGGACACTCACTCATGTGTAATAGATGAGACTGACTCACTCATATATAAACAAGCAAGAGACAATTACTAACATTATACATTATTGTGGTATATAAAGAGTATACTATACTCATTTGAAAACAGGTATAACGAGTTGAAGCTTACATTTTTTGTTATTGATTTACTAAAGTTTAGCCAGTATGAAAAATGCTGAACGTTACCTACCTATTATTATTCAGACTTCACTTAAAGGGTGAAGGGGTGACTTATTTGCTATTATGGGGGATTCCATGAGCAGAATAATTTATTTAATTTTTTACTATTTATAAACTTATTTGTTTTTCATCTTTTAACAAAGAAGTTACAAGCATTTAGCATTTAACAACTAAGTAAGCTGCTTTTTGAAAGAAGCTAATATTTTGACTGACGATTCAATTAAACCAACTGATGAATTACCACTGAACAAAAAAATCAAGTCCCTGTAGTATTTATAGATTTTATCTTATAGACAAACTTACCAAAAAATGTGTCAACCATTCCTTAAATCTGTCCAGAACAAATAATAACAATGAAACAAAATCAAAATGGTGCATGTTGTTATAAAATAATCACATATTGGTAGTATTACTTTGCCTAAGGGCGGCACGGTGGCTGAGTGGTTCAGCACTGTTTTCTCACAGCAAGAAGTCCCGGGTTCGATCCCCGGGTCAGGCTGGGGACTTTCTGTGCAGAGTGTGCATGTTCTCCCCGTGTCAGCGTGGGTTTCCTCCGGGTACTCCGGTTTCCTCCCACAGTCCAAAAAAC
>JAOTRQ010058112.1:0-13993 GCA_028565875.1 Hoplisoma paleatum | reverse complement strand
AAATGAGGTAGAATGGTGCAGAGAACCAGAAATGTAATGTCCTCATATGAGGACGCCGGGTCTCTAGAGGTTAAAGTTTTTTTATTTTGAGAAACGTTATAATTTTGAGATACTTAAGCATTTCAGAATAATTACTCACTAATAATAGAGCGATGGAATTAATAATGAGGAAGAAAATATGGACTGGATTTTTATTTTAGTTTGCGGTCTTCAGCTTCCATAGAAGAACGTCCATATAATGTTAAACTTTTCAGATGAATCCACATAGTTATGATTGTTCTGCGGACGTTACCGTGAGAACGTTTGCTCACAGCATGAGAACTCTACGTTAGTGAAAGGTTGTGGGAACGTTTCCTGATAGCCGGGTGTTAATGAAAAGGACAGAAACGTGGTACGGGTTCTCACGGTGAACAGATTGATGCGTAGAGCATTGACGAAGCTTCCGTTGTTTTTTCTGGCCTCGAACTTCGTACCAAACCTGTCGAGACAAAAAATCGGTTTGGACGGGACAGGACAGGAAAAGGACAAAAGACCTGCAGCAGGTAAACTGTTACTCACACGCTTACTTCAGTGTTATTGACCAAATATTGTGATGGGTAGAAGCACGAGAACCAATAAACCAGACGTCCGAATTGTGGGGCGACATCAGAACTCGGGTTCCAGGAGTTGATGCTTCCGGAAATGTTGACAAACTGGAGTTTGGAGATGTTGGAGGACTGGTGTGTGCCAACTTGGTCTAAGAGCTGAACGAATAACGTGATTCATTTTTAATCAAAGTCAGATTGTTACACTAATAACAAGAGTTGAAATGATTTACATTCTCGAGGGCCCAGGGTTTGAATCCTGAGTAAAGCGACTGTGTGGAGTTTGCATGTTCTCCTCATGTCTGCATGGGTTTTCTCTGTGTAATCCGATTTACAGTCCTTTGGACTGTGAGAGGAAATGGAGTATCTGGAGGGAATCCATGCACACACAGGGAGACTGTGTGTCTGTGTCTGTACCATAGCTCTGATCATTCAGGTTTTTAGTGTGTGTCCTTCACCATGACCTTCAACAGGATTAAGTGATAGTAAAAGAACATAACGCATGGACGGATGGACGGACTTCTTACCTCTAAATTGTTCCCACACAGTGACAGTTCTTCACTTATAATGGAAACATTAAATTTCAGGACAGGGGTGCGAGCTTCCAAATCTGCCACTCCATAACAAACCGGATCGTTAAATTTAGCATTGAGGGCCATGAGAGATTCGTTAAAGCCTTCATAGTAGATGGGACAAAGGGCGATGCGTAGACTGATGGTATCAGTTCCACATGTCACACTAAGGTCAGAATCATCTGAAAGAGACAGAAAATTTCGAAATACACAAAAGCACGAAAGGCCCAAATCTATCAAATACTGTATGTAAAGTCAGTAAAACAGATCCTGCACCTTACCGGTAGTTAAATCTGCAATAATTCTGAGTAAACAAACATCTTAGGTCTGTATTACCATGTCACGACTCCATTATTAGAACTTTAACAAAGGTTAGAGAAATAAAAAGCAATTCCTGATCAACTGAACATAAAGAACGAACCTGCTTTCCTGTACGTCGGCTCACCGCTGCACTTTCCAAAGCCTGTACGGTCCTCACAATGTGCAATCAGGACGTTTACACACACCAGCAGTGTCCGCCACATTCTCATAATGACCCAGCACAAGCCGATAGCTCACCCACCGGAACTTCAGTGATGATCCTATCTGAATAATTATAACAAAGATTATCGCTGTGTCTCAGTCATATTGACTCTATAACCCTTGATGGTCCTCGTTTTCCTTTATGACTGGTTCGCTTCCTGCGTGACCCTATTTATGAGCCCTGTTTATGAAAAAAGAGGGTGTGAGGAGCAGTTATACAAAGAAGACAGTAAGATGAAACCTTTAGGGACTTCCTCTGATCCTTTGAGTCCATTTAGACAGGTGAGAAAAACATTTTTTCTGCAACGTTATATCACATTCAGGTTTGGGGTAGCTTTCACTAAATATAATATATAATTACAAGTGCAATTATAGATTATTAGTGTTTCTCTTATGTCTTTTATATAAATCTCGACGTGAATACACCTCGAAGCATCGATCTCTTCATGTTTAGTTCCTTGGCCTATAACATTACATTTGTACTCTCGCGTGTCGTGCTTCATAGCTTTATGCAGTTTTATTCGTTCATGTTATGGATATGTTCCACTTAGGCTCGTGAATAAAATCTCTCGTTTCTCAAATTCAGACAAAGTTGAATTACTGCTTAATGTTTAACGTTAAAGACCCAAGCAACCGATATGCCTTTTATAACTGAACTGTTTTTATCTCCTTTGTGGACTCTGCAGCATTACGTCGCCGCTTTAAGTCAAGATGCATGTCTTCGTACTGTGGGAGGAAACTGGAATACCAGGAGGAAATCCATGCAGACACAAGGAGAACACACAGAAATGACCAACTTGCAACCCTGCTCACTTTATATTACTATCTTTTACATGTTATACACTTTATTCTGTTTATAATGTATATATTGTTTATGTCAGCTTTAGTTGGGGTTACTTTCCCCCGACTCTTACATTTTAAAATCTGTATTTGAATATAATGTATATTTTGTTAACCTTTCTTATTATGTTTTGATTGTCGTAGGAGCGTTTTACAACCAATTCATTCTGTATGTGATAAATAATCTTCATTTGATTTGATTTGATTTATGTTCGGTATCATCATCATTAAAATAATTAATTAAATTAGTTTGTTTTTAATTCCAGTGATTCATCGTTGAAAAAGAGTGAATTGGCACTAGATGTAATAAGTAATTAACGCCACTAGATGGCGGTACTGGGCCTCGAAGTCCTTCAACTCCGAAAATGGCCGCTGTTAAAATGACTAAACATTACAATAACTAATTAATTTAGTTATAACAACGTATAAAAATAGTCACTAATAGTAATAGTAACTAAATCAACCAGTTAACCAAGCTGGTAGATAATTAGCGTAGACAATATTAGACACAGTCTTTTTTATTGTTAGCAGTGAAGGCTAAAAGTTAAAGAACTGGTGACCTTCTTAGCTCAAGTCCAGTTCTTAAATCACTAAACCATCACTGTGCTTTTATCAACAACACTGTCCACAACAGTTTTGTTAAAATAAATATGACAGCTTGGAATTGTTTACCAAGCTTTTCAAAAGTAATGAACAAAGTAAACAACAGTATTTTAGAATTTTAGATTACGATGTTTTTAACTCACTGAGGAATGTGTCTTCTACATTTAACCCAGTCTGTGAAACTTACACAAACTAGTGAACTGACACTAATGGGCAGTAATGAGCACATGTGCCTTAAACGGTGGGGCCCGCGGTTATGGCTAATTTAAACTTTTGCATCAACGCAATACAAGGCAACGTCATTTCCTCAGCGCCATCGTTTTCCTTTTATAGTCCAGCCTTAAGGTCATACACAATGCAAAGTAGTTCACCGACACAGCGCTAGAGGGCGTCAAGCTTCTGATGGTTTTGTCTTGTTTGTTTTTACCTTCCGGGGAATGCGGTGAGTGAGAAAGGTCGTCGTTGTAGCTTTTTAGTGATTGATATAGAACAATGAATGCTATTAAATGATGGATCACAAATAAAACATTGGAAATATAAAGGCACCACCATATGCTGGGGGTGACTACTTTATATACAAGTAGACACACTTTATTGTTTTGATGATTGTAGTGCTCCCCCTTGTCTTCTGAGTCATTTCGATGCGTAGTTAGAAAAAATTTGGAAAAGCACATCGGGAAACTACCAAGAAGGTTCACATCGTCGCAGGAGCTCTGTGTCGCGACTGTAACGATTTAAAACAGAAATATAAATCTTAACAGGTTCATTGCCCTGTTTAAGAGCACTACAGTCATTCAGTATCAACTGTAGAAAACAAACCAACAACCTTCTGATCACAAGCTCAATTCTTTAAACACCAGGCGATGGCTTTTGATGGGTCTTTAATGACAGGAAGATCGCTCCAGAGCCTTAGCAAAGACGACCAGAATATCCAAAAGATAAAGATAATCATACTGGTGTCTGGCCATTGATTTATAAATTAAAATGTGAATGAATAGTTAATGCAAGGAAGTTCTTTAACATGAGATGGAAACATTCTTAAATGAATTTTGGAAGCATTATGGTGACAGTTGTAACTGCCCGAGTTGGCATAACCACCAAGTTTAGAAAGCAGCTGTTTGACCTGGTAATGTTGTGTTTCACCATATCTATCGGTAAGCAAATGCAACACACATTTTCATTTTTTTAAAATCTTCATATACAGCGAAATTTTTATTTTCATGTCATTGTAGCACTTAAATGAAAATTAAACCACTCAATGAACAAACTGCTTTGAAACCACACAGTAATGATGCTTTTAAGTACCTTAATAATTAATACTGACTGGTTTGTGAGATGGCTTTAGGAAAACAATGAATGGTTTAATGTCCAGGAGTGAGCATATGCACCGGCCTCATTATGAACAGCTCAGGAAGAAAGAGCGCCTCACTTCCCATCAATAATTTATAAATGTCTGAAATCTTTCGGTTCATTTTAGAAAAGAAGAAATGGGTGCACGGTCAACACAGTTTCCAGTTCCTGTTAGTTAGAGTAGTTTAAATTCTGGAATTTATTGTTTAATTATATTTCTTGTTACTAATTTTTTATATTTGGTATTTATATACAATTTCCCCCCAATTTCTCCCAATTTAGCCTAGCTCGTTTGTTGTTGCCTGCTGGAGAACATGGCCACATCCACCAGGGTCAGTTATAAAGTACATGGATCAGTGCTATCCCGACAAGGTCAGAATGTCGACCTTTAGGTAACAGAAGATTAGTTTGGATTGTGAATGTAATCCCAGTAAAGAAAACAAAAAAATGGATCTGTCTAGCTGAGCGTTGGTGACATTGTGCACATTCAAGAAAGCTTAACGTTGAGCTTAGGGGCCACGCAAGAAAAAAAAAGTCCATGACCTTCTTTGTCTTGTTCTTTGTGTTAAAACTTGTAAGAACATGGGAGTTGTAAAGTTTTGACTACTTAAGATGTCCCACGTGCTCAGAAGCTTCTGGTTTGACTACCTGAATGCATTCGAGGGTTAATTTGGCTCACTCAAGGGCCCAACAGAGGCAATCCAAGATAGGCGGATGCTCTTCCTGGAACAGCCTCCTATTTATCCTGACTCTGGACCAGTTCTTTAATGCTCTGGTTTATGCAGTGTCTCCAGCTAAGCTTGGTGCACGTGGGAGAGGAACATTGATCGAACCCTGGACCTTCTTGCTGTGACAGTGTTAGCCACTGAGCCACCGTGCCGTGCAGATCAGAAACATTCTGTATATAATGTTTTGCATCTTGGATTATTTTTTAAAAATATATTCTTAATAGAGTGAAAAAAGTACAGTTTGGACACATGAATGGTTTTGGCTGAATATCAGCGTGACGAGGTCCATGCGCTGTGTTGACTGACAAAACATGAGAAACAGCTGCAGCAAATGCAACCCAGGTGAGACTAATAATCAGAGGATCGAGTGTCCGCAACAACAGGAAGCACACAGGAGGACATTTCGACAATGGTGCATCTGTGGTGCGGCGCTCCAGACGAACATGCGGACCCGTGCTGAGCCGCGGGGTTCGAGGGGCCTGTGGCAGCGGTGCAGCTGTTACCGTTCTGTGCGCGTATAGAGTGCTCGGCCTTCACCGCATGCACGACGCCTGGGGAGAACACTCCTTCAATAATTCAGAACCAGGAGTAGACATCCTATCCTAAAACATAACACAGACTCCCCTCGGGCTGTGCTAGGGGTAAGAATCCTTACATTATGCATGGTACACATTAGAGGCAGCGATGCAAAGATCTGCCCTCTGTATGTTTGAGCCAAGAGAAGCTAAACTGCACCCTGTCCTGGGGTGGTCTGGGAAAAATCTAGAACGATGTAGAGAGATTAAAATTTTTGAATTGTCTTAACTTAAATGTCTTGACTAGAGGTCGAGGAGCTCGTATTATTCAATAAAAGAAGTAGGAAATGTTGCTCCGAGGAGAACAACAGGACTGAATTAAGGTATTTGGATGGGGGGGTGGGGAGCTAGATCATCTCCAGATTTGACATTTGACACATGCAGGTGCATCAGAACTGGCAAGCCGGGGGTTAAATGAACGTCTTTATCTATTGTTGTAGTTGTGCGTGGTTTAAGTAGATGCACTGCAATCGGCATGGCTCCACACACCCGTGAGAACCTACCAGAACATTCCGACATTAAGACGATCGCTATGACAGTCCACCTACCCTTATCACGGTCGGCTCCAGGGAGCGCCGTTCGATATCTGACCCTGTTATAACATGTGTTTATTGGGGTCACAATGCCCCATCGCCCAGACAACTGGTAGCAGTGTTTGTGACACAAACAGACACACAATGTTTAGACTCAGATACACAAATGTAGACTCAATGAAGTTATAATCAAGACTAACTTACTACAAAGTTGTTGGCCGACTTTATAATTATGAAATATTTATAAGACTGCTTCTAAAAAGTGAGCTGGAGTTTAAATGGAGTTTAAGAATTATTTAACGATAATGCATTGGAGAAAATCTATAACAAGTGGTACAAAATGTTCCTGAACTGGATCCAGTAATCAATCCTGAGAACAGCATAAAGTATTTAATAAATTATTTATCGTATTAGATTATATTTGTTTTCTTGGATTTGCTGTTTGCTTTCTCTCCCTATCTGGACATCTCTGACCTCCAGTGTATCGGGACACCTGACGCTGAGCAGGTACGCATACATGTTATCACGTACCCACCTCCAATCCGGCCTTTCCACTCTCAAACACGTCCAACTGTCTCTAAAATGTCTGACCGGGCGACCGTGGGAGACCTGAACCTGTTTCACAACCCTCATACGCCTGGATTGTTGTTTGTACGGTACTTATCATTAAATCTCCCAGTGTCTCTGTAGGGTTTCTTTTAAGGTCCATGCTCTCACCCTGCTCTAAGATCCAATAGTGCTTGATTTACAGCCGTGGCCTGCTGATTCGAGAACTGGGCTTGTGATCGGAAGGTTGCCGGCTCGATTCCGAGAGTCAACATGTCATGACCGAGGTGCCTGAATTGAGCGAGGCATCGAAGTGCTGAACTGCCCATCGTGTCGGGGCATGTGTGCTCACTGCAGCCCCCTAGCGTGTGCAAATGTGTAAATGCTTCACAGATTAGGCAAAAGCGAGGGATGTAAAAGGAAAGTGGTGAGGAAAAAGAAGTAGTCAAAATTCTACATTTCTCTCAGAAATACACACGTAATATAAACAAATACACAAATATACGAGTGTACGAGTGGAAGATTGTTGTGACGTGTTGTACAGGATGCTTAAAAAAAACGAGCGGTCTATTAGGGTAGAACATCGACTCTATCATTAAAATATTGTTCTTTTAAGAATCCAAAAGAAAGAAGTGTGTGTGTGTGTGTGTGTGTGTGTGTGTGTGTGTTTTATTGGTGGTGATGGGGGGGTGGGTGGAAGATCTTTGGATAAGAACTTGTTTGGGCTTTTTCGGGGAGGTGGGGTATTGACCTCTGTTTGGAATGTGACCGTCTTTGGGAAGGGCAAAGGCGCATATTTGTCTCGGTGCCAGGGGGCATTTGGAAAATCACTTTATGGTAGGGTGGCATTTTGAACAGACTTCTATGGTACTACAACAAAGCTTTTGGAGAAGTGGCGTTAGTCATTACACTTCATACCGGGGTTTAAAATGACTTTGATTCCGTGCAGTAATAACCATATAATATGTATATACTGTATAACGTAACCATGTGTTGTATATGGCTCGTTCGTACACCCCTATGTACCCCACGAGACCCAGGCCCGGCACCTCCCCGCCCAGTCTACTGAGACAAACAACAATTTATAACATGCTAACACTGTAACTGTGTTTTGCTTTGGTGGATACGTTGATAGAGCTTATTACACGTGAGTGAGTGAAGACTTCGGACTTTATAAGTGAGAGAATTAGTACTGAGTGGGTGAGTAAATGAGGGGTTTGGGCATTTATATATATAGTAGGTGTAACGTCTTCACTGGAAAATGAAACAACAATCTGGAAAGATTATTATTATTATTATTATCCAATAAAATCATGGAAACATTTCTGTAGGTTGAGATTCTGTAGCATTTTCACACTGATTGATCCATTCAGAAGTCATCGTTCACTTGTTAGACTACCACACCCATAAGAAGTGTCCTGTCATATCGACACGGTAATCAATCCCCAAAGCTTTTTTTATGAGGGAACCCAAGCACACCCAAACAACTCACTATTGAATACACAAAGTCTTAAATAATTTGTTCAACTCAGTCCTGATGTCCCCACTAAGTAGTCGTGACAACGTTATTAGTGATACATCAATACCCAGAAATCAATGGATCTGACCTCAGTCTATTGTGAATGATCTCCTGACATCTGCTCTCTGTTGTTTAGCATCTTGCAGAGATTTTTCACTCTAAACAGGTTCTGGTTCTGTTTTAGGTTTTGGCTGTTAATCGCCAACAAAGGACGTGAATGTGAATATGAATGAGATCGTTAAGATCGGTTCTGTCATGTTTATGTTTTGGGAATTTCTTATCATGGGATCATGTGTTTACTGACACACCTTTAATTAGAGCCGTGATGACTTATTGTCTGGGGTACTGGGCTACAGATTAGAAGGTCTCCGGTCCAAGCCACATTACCACCAAGTTGCCATTGTTGGGACCCAGACCAGGGCACTTGTATGAGACTAAAGTGACGACTTGTTTTAATCGTACTTGGTTTGTTTTCAGTCACTACGGCATGCAGCAGGATGCATTCCTCCTTCATCTCCTGTTCACATTGCAGGTCGAATTTTGTTTTGTCTCGTACCTCACCTGCCGTGTAGGAACAAGTCAGAACAAGGGATGACCGTTTAATTCGTGAGATCCACTCATGAGGATGTCGTTTCATATCAGTGCTGCAACGTGGCGAAGGAGATTCAGAGAGGAATTATATGAACGTATCTCTTTCGTATCATACTGTCAAAATAGAAGTGATTATAAGTGAAAATTATAGCTGAGGAATAAACATTAGATCAAGTAACTAACAAACTGTGAGTCAAATTTGAATGTTAATAAGTTAATTAGTATATATACATATATGTATGAAAACTTTATAACCAATTTCCAGTTGTATCAGACCTTTGGGTGCTTTGCGGACCGATGCTGATCAGTTGCAGGTCTTTCTCCAACTCCATTGTGTTCTCCAACACCATTTGCCAGTCTGTGCCTCCCCAATCCATCCTGTTTGTACTCACGTCATCTCTCCACAATAAGTCTTTATGACTTCGAACATTTAATCTCAACCACTTTCATTCTTTTTTTCACGCAAAAAAAATCTAAATCAAATCACTTTTATTGTGACATCACAATAATACAGATGTGAAGAGCGAATCAAAGTCTCGGGTGCGTCGTCCTTCGTAGTTCTTTAAACATAAATTAAATGCAAATCAAAGCAATGACTTAAATAAAAGAAGAAATATATAAGCACCAGCTGTTAGATATATACATATACAACTATTAATGTACAGATCAATATCAGCTATAAATATACAGCACAGTAGTTTAGATGTGTATCTATAAATTTATAATGTATAGTAGTGTAAATATATTTTACTCAAACTGTGTAAAGCAAACAAAGACCAGTGAATAATTTTATGTCACGTGCACTCAGTCATATTGATTAATGAGGTGCATTCGTCTACACCGTCTACAGACTGACACTGGGCTACAATAATGAGCTACATACTTAATGGGCTCTGCACCTCCTGCAGATCAGCAGAGTCGGTCACCTCCCTCCTCTTCTTCCTCCACCCCCTCATGCTCTGTCCTTTTCCCCCCATCCTCCATGGTACATAATGAGATCTCTGCCGCCTCACTATACCGGGCCTCACCGCAGTTTTACATTCTCTGTCAAGTGGGTCATTTCATATCCTGCCGTGCATGCTGGAGCAGTTTGCTCAGAAGTTCTTAGCATCCTAATTCTTGTTCAGCCAGACACATGGCCACTTTCGGATATTATTATGGCACGTTAGGAAGGAATAATAACAAATATCTGAACACAGAAACTCTGATTTGGTGGTTTTAAACCTTCCTGCCTAAGTAGTAGGTAATCATGTAAACTTAAGATTTTCTTTTTATAAATGTTAACAAAACAGATGAAGATGCTCATCTGTGGGTTCTTAACAAATCTTTCAGAAAGACGTTCACAGATGTGTTAGCAGTGTGTCGATTGGAATGAGAGCCTATTTACACTGTCAAAAGCATTTGTGCGATCTGGTGGATGAGGATTCAGACTTGTTTATAATCTTTCACTTCTTTCTAAAGGTGTTTAATGGCGTTGGGGTACGAATTTCATTTCGGGGACACACACACACACACTCATTTCTAACATAAAAGTTTCCATGAAGATGAAACTATGTGAGGAGGGGGCTCTTGTTGCTTGTAAAAACCAAGAGCCCTCTACGATCTGCAGCAGTGCCATGTGTTCCCATTGTTCAAATCAGGAGATTCAGGCTCATGATCACCATCAAAACCCGCCGGTGGGTGGTGTAAGGGGGGGACAATGCAAATGTGAATGAGGTGACAGAACAGAGCAGCAGTGGGGACTCTCTTGGGTAATAACGGCTATAAAATGTAAATTGAATGGAGAAAGTGTACGAGGGAGGAAGAGTAAAACCCCTAAAGAGATATTAACATTCTTTGATCTTACGTCAACATGATTATATATTAAAATGAATGCTTGGCAATAAAATGTTATGATGGTGTCATGGGATATGAAAGGCTTAAATGATTACAGTTTTTGATATGTTGTACCATTACAGGTGAAAAATAACATACATTGTGTGGCATCAACAGCCAGATGTTGGTGTCAAACCTTAGTAAATGGAACCTTATTACATGGACTGCTGATGTAGTGTTATGTCCATTAAGATTTCCATCTCTCCAGTGGTCATTAAAACAATTGAAGATTGGTTGCTTGGACAAAATTAGACAATAGACACAAATGAAAGTGGTGATCCCAAATCCCACATCACTTTGTCAAATGACATGGAAATGGAGTCCATGTCTGGTGGGTGTGAATTTTTGTGACAACACATGAGGATGCTTCTAACGTTTGGCTCATCTATGGCTCTCACCAAAAGTGCCCCATGAACAAAAGTGAATGATGATCCATTATGGAAGTGCAAGCTATAAATCAAGCGTTAACAGGGGTAAAGGCTGGGTGTGTGTAGTGTTGGGGCGTTAACCATTTGCATATGTTATTAAATCTTTATAGTTAATACCACAGGCAAATGATTAAACAGCAGGCTTTTAGCACAGTTTTATTTTATTTGCATTATTAGTATGTGTTAAAAGCTCAGTCGCACAGGTAAAAAAAAGTGGGCACCATGCTGCCATGTGGGTCATTAAATCCTAGGATACTAAATAATGAATATATTACACGTGCAGTGTTTATTGAGGTAAGTTTGTATCACTAATGTGCAGCCTTGACTTAAAGTCTTTACCTAAAGTGTTGAACAGAGACCATAAAGAGTAAAAAAAACTGATTACCCCTCCTCTCCGAATGCAACTGAACTGAGGACGACCTCATAGAGGCTGGTCAGTGTTCCTTAAGTAATTAAGTAAGTAACTCATTATTTCAAACAGAAAATGGAAAAAATTAGCCAAGGGATACTCAAAAATATATATTCATTAAATGGTGGAGGGATGTTTTTAGATTATAACAAATGTGGTTATACGTACGACCTTAGGCATATATAATCAAAGCATGCAGAGCAAAAGTTGCCCTAGAAAAATTCATATATAGCCACAAAATGCATCAAGATTGGAAATAGGTTACCATGTGGTTTTTATTAAAGGCTTGTTCAGGTTTCTGTGCATTAAATGACATTTTTATATTCATGAAATGTTCAATATTTAATAAAAAAGACCAGCAGATTCCAAGAATTGGAAGTGAATGCGAAATAGAAGCATCTTACAGTGATCATTTGGGACCCCCCCCCCCCCCATTTTGGGTGTAATCAGACAAGCAGTGAGAAGTTTATTCATGAAAATGTACATCTCTAACTTTCAGCTTTCATTTTGTTCTTATTTAGCCTTATTCGGAAACATCCTCCGTCACATAAAACTGCTTATATTAAAGCTTTTCGGTGGAACTAGGGTCGGGGTATATGGTGTTATGGATTAATTAAGATTATAACATCATGTTTTACACTTTAGATTACATTCATGACATGAATTGCTTATCCGTTACATAAATCACATCAGTACACAAGTTAATATAAAACACAGTCATTATATCTCCAATTGTTCATTTTAAGTCTTTATACATTACTACACAGACACATCATGCTAGGACAGAAATTATACCTTGAAGTTGTAAACGTATAATTTGTACGACACATCTTATCAGTTCTTGTGGTTGCGACACCTGATTTGAATTACTTTTTTGTCTATATATAGTGGGTTTAAGTAGTTGTAGCTATAGGCTAATAAACATTTAACCAAAGCACACACATACGGTAAGCTCAAGAACGATGACATACATGAAAACGATACACAAGGTCCATTCCAAACCGTGCGACTTTTTGAGCATTTGGGATTCACCTAAATATAAACTAAAGTTAACATACTAAATAATCATGGACATGTGTATGTGGTGTCCAAGTTGACGCCTGTCTAGGCCAGTGATGGCTTAGTAGTTAAGGTACTGGACTAGTGATCATAAGGTCGCCAATTCAGGCCTCACTAACGCCACCGTTGGGCCCCTGAGCAAGCAACTTAACATCTCATTGCCTCAAAATGGTGTCCAGTTGTAATTGTAAGTAACTTTGCATAAAAGCGTCTAAATGTATGCCAAAGAGTTGTTTAATCTGACTTGTAAATGACATGTTTATTATTGTGATGAATTTATGCTAGTTTTACGTGAGTTAGCCATTTTGTTTGGCTATTTCAATTCTAAACACACAGACGTTAAACTACAGCTAAATAAAGGACCGATAACTGGGTACAATAGTGGTTAGTGATACATTAAAAGTTTGTTATAAATGTTTTTATTTCTTTATTTTTATGTGTATTGTGATTGAAACGGAACCAGAGACCGATCACGTAGAACAAGCTCGAAGCCACAAAAGTAAGGGGCGTGGCGCTTGAAGGGGTTGTGGGCGTGGCTTCCTTGGACGGACACGCGGTAACGGCTGCAGTAGTTTGAATTGGCTGCAGTTGTTGTGTGGACGTGGTGCAGCTTCAGCACATCTGTAGGATTTTATCTAGAAGATTCTGAGTATTTTGTTTCATCTCAGCCTTTTATTTCAAGGATGCATCTGGCTTCGTTCTGTGCCTGGTTCCTGATCATATCACTGCTGGAGACAGGTAAACTCACACCAATACAATCCAAAAAAACATCTTTGTGCTTCAGCATCTGTTACTAAATGTGCAGTTGCAATGCAGGCAGATTGTTTTATTACTTTTTTATGGTTGCTAATTTATTTAGTTCAATGAAATCCAGTAGTAAAGTTGGGACTAACTTCCATTAAAACGTTGCAGTGATGTGAATTGATTTTCTTTTTAAATCATTAAAGAATTAGTTCTCTTTTTTTAAACTTAACTTTAAGTTAATTATGTAGGCTAATAATGATGTGAATTAAATAAGTGTTTAAATATCTTAAACAATGCAGAATTACATTTAAATTTAGATGTAAGTAAGTGAAGTTTTATTTTTATAGCATTTTTCTGGTGCACACAAATAAAATGTTCTAATACTTTTACATAAATACCTATTACCACCACATTGTGTATTAAAATGTTATTAACATTTTCTTTTAGTAATTTGCTTAGATACAATAAAATATAAATATCAATAAACTCACCAACAAGGTTCTTGTTTAATAGTT
>JAOTRQ010058103.1:0-13997 GCA_028565875.1 Hoplisoma paleatum | reverse complement strand
GTGTGTTTGTATTAAACGCTTACTAATCTAGCACAGTTAGCACAATGCCGATCAAACCATTAGGATGAATTGGTACAGGGCACTAGCATGTCACATAACGACTCCTTCTGTAGACAGAAAATGATCAAGTAATTGCTGAAAAGGCAGACATTGCAAACACGTTTTTGTCAAAAAGAATTTACGTATGTAAATAACTTTTTTCTTTAACACCCAACACCCTCTGATAATGTGTCACCCCAATATTACTTCTTTTTTACAGCTTAGTTTGCATATTATTTTAAACCCTTGCTGTAACTAATTATAAATAGGTACCTTGTTTTCGTACACATATCTTACATATTTTTTTAGGTTTGTTTACGGTGAAAACCAATCTATCTTTTGCCATGTGCTCACTTTGTCAGAAGAGCTCGATAATGAACAGATCTGAGTACTCGTGGGAGTCGATGATGATGGTGATGACTTTAATGAGGGACTGTAGTGCTTTTGATCTTAATGAAGATCTTGTGCTGGCTGAAACTATATTAGCACAAGCTCATGTTATATGGTCTTCTAAAGAGTTCATGTGTATCCTGGGTGGTTCTAGCTACAGTGTAACATTTGGCATGTAGTAAGTTGGTCTTTATATCTTTCGCCCTGATACTTGAAGGATTGTTTGATTTTGAATAATGCTGGTTATTTGTCATTGTTATCACTGAGAAAAATGTTTTATTGCTTTTGGGTTGAATAAGATTTATGCAGTTTCAGTATCTTTGTAACTTTTTATTTATTTTTTTATTTTTTTTGGGGGGGGGTCTATATATGGTCCTATAATATAAATTTTAATAAGTGTTAAGTATTGTAATGTAAGTATAAGTTTAATGTCATATTGAAATAAACTGAACAATGATATACCCTAAATTCCATGCCATCTGAACTAAATTCCATGCCATCTGAACTAAATTCCATGCCATCTGAACCAAATGAATCACATTTTGTTTTTTTAATTATTTACAGTTATAGTTGTATATCAGATAGAGAGATGGATGGATAGATAGATAGGCAGAAAGAGAAAGAAACTATTTGATAGAAGAACTATTTGAAGAAACTAATTATTTGTTTATAACCAGATGGAGTGATAGCGATGCCGGCCAATCACACGTTAACGGCTAAGCCAATTGGTGAGCTTTGTGGGCGGTCTTAAATGAAACCGGCTTTAGCTTGAGCGGTTGCTTTCCGCTGGGTCCTAATGCTCGATCTTCTTCTTGCCGAAAAATAAAATTTTAGTTCAGATGGAAAACTTAATAGTGGAGGCTAGTAAAAAATAGCAAGCAATAAAGTAAAAAAAGGTCCAAAAGTGTCACAAACCACACCTTTTAAAAGGTATTGTGTATTTTTT
The DNA here is from genome assembly GCA_028565875.1 of Hoplisoma paleatum. Taxonomy (NCBI): domain Eukaryota; kingdom Metazoa; phylum Chordata; class Actinopteri; order Siluriformes; family Callichthyidae; genus Hoplisoma; species Hoplisoma paleatum. The sequence continues at coordinate 12,622 of JAOTRQ010058103.1, read as the reverse complement.
TTGTCATTTAGAAAAAGAAAAACATTATTTTCAGAGTGCGCTGAGGTAAAAACATTTGCTATTTGTTATTTTATTAAAAATGGGTTTTAATTAGTTATTTTAATACTTCTGTGAATAAACTTTTGTGGGACTGCTGCATTTTAGTCATATTTTCAGAAAGAATTATTTGGATTTCATTTGTAAAACTTCTTATTTGAGTTTTATCAAATACATTTTACATTTTGAGTATGAAATAATAATTAAAATGTTGCTAAATGCTAACGATTTACCTCAGAAATCAAGCTATTTCATGCCTAAGCACTAATATTTAGCAAACAATGTTTATTAGCCACACAAAATAAATTGCTATTGTTTAATAAATGCTATTGAATTTTTATTTATAAAATTTATTTATATAAGTTTATGTTTTTTTCATCAAATTTAATGTTAGGTTAATGGTCATTCTGTATATTTTAATGCAATTAGTCTTCATACTATTTGTGGATAAGATAGTTTGGGATAATTAGTGCGCACTCAGAACTAAAAGCCTACAAATGTAACACACTGATGATCATAATACTGCTGTACTAGAATGTAGTCGTACTTTTCTAAAGATTTATTTTAACGGTGCAAACCACTAAGTGTTTCACTGTGTGTCATCTTTAGACATCTTTTTTCTGAAAGTAAGTTTTTATCCGACCTGAAGGAAAATCCGATAACCAAACCACATGAACTGAGCTTTAATTTAGATCTACAAGTAATAAATAAGTCATAAATTACAGAAAAGAAGAGATGCAGTTTTGTTAGTCATGAGAGCTGTAGTGTTTACCACCAAGCTGAAGCACCACTCTCGATCTATACTTGGAGAGTGTCCCTAATGTTTGCCTAAAGCAAGAATAGTCAACATTGTGTTTGGAGGCACCAAACTTGCAAGTACATTTTTACTTTACAGACATTCAATCTATAATGACTCATTCAAACATAGAATAGTGTGAAGCTAATTAATTCTGAGACTGAGAAAAGTACATTCGTAACTTTTATAAACATATTCATAAATTTCACATTCCAACACAAAATAAACAGAGCACATGTCTGTTTAGAAGGGGTCATATAATTAGTTTAAGATTTGTATATTTCTGTACACAAAATCAACTGCAATTAATTACAATCCCTGATACAATTTTTTACAGGTAAACATTTGACCTTAACCCACTACAACAATTTAGTATGACATGGGCATTGAGAGTAAGGCTATTAATTTGTGTATATAATATGCAGCACCTGAAAGAAGACAGAGGGAGTCCTGCATTGTCCCCTATATCTCAGCAGAATTTGGGTCTTTATGACAGTACAAGGTGGTTAGCTAGGGGGGGGGATGCTCCCTTCCTAAAGTGGGCCACTGCAGAATGCAGTCCTGGACTGTGCTTTTTAAAACACACATACTTACACACTCCTTCTCAAGTTATTTTTTCTTCCTGCTATTTTTTCACAGATATCTTTTGTATAACGTCTGGTCGATTTCAAGGAAGTAGGTGTGCTGTTAGGAGTAAAATTACACCTGGCTGATCAGTAACGTGATTTTTCATCTTTCATGGCTTCTCTGCAGTCACACACTGTTCCCCTTATTTTCTCTGGATGTCTCTCCACCCCGTCCGTCCTGTGCACCAGATAGAGTGGGGCATACTGATATTCATCCTTGCTTCAGCGCTTAACTAATCAGAACCAGACAGAACCAGTTTGTATGGATTTTGCTTCTCCTTAACCTGTCCATCACTTCATCCAGCTTCTCTGTGAGTTTTACTGACCATGTGTTAGAGGGGCAGCATGCCGAGTGGAAGGTTATGTTGTAATGGAGAATGTTTCGGGTGGATTCTGAGAAAAGTCTGCTGTTGTGCTGGGACAGGTACGATGTACCTTGCTTTGCATATGTTTTCTTGCTTTGGGATTGTTTGTTTTTTATTTGTTTTACTCTACACATGTTAAAACTAGACGGTGCATTTGTTATCAAAAATTATAAGCATCTTTGCAGACAATAGACAGGGGACTTTAGGTTAGATGATTATCACTGTTCATTGTCATTATCTGATATCCATGTGTGGGGGTTTTTATCCGGTTACTTTGCTTTCCTTCCACATTCCAAAATATGTAGAAGAACGATTAGCTGATACACTAAATGTACCAAAGTATTCAAACGTCTCATCCAATTTTTGAATTTGTGTGTTTTAGTCACAATGATTTCCAACAGGTATGACAAATCAATTACATTAAATAAATTAAATGCTTATATTGTTTTCTAAAAAGACTGTAAGAACATAAGAAAAAGTTTGGTTTAAATAAACTTATGTGGGCAGCACAGAGCTCTGACCTCGGCCTTTCAAAATAGTTTTGCAATGGACTGGGACAATTATGGCTTTCTTGACCAAGATCAGTGTCCAGACAAACAAATGCACTTTTGACTAAATGTCTAGAAAAAATACTTGTTTTAATGGCTGGAAAGATCACTTAATGGCCACTCTATTGTAATATTATTGTATGTCAGACAAGCTTATAGCATTACATCCAATTATATATCACAGTCTTAAACTAACATGTCATGAGCAAAATAATTTTAACATTCAAACAGTGATTTGAAACATTTAACCCAGTCTGCGCAGTGAAACACACATGTACACACACTAGTGAACACAAACTAGGGAGCAGCGGTGAGCACATGTGCCCAGCGTGGTTGGCAGTTCTAGCCGTGGTTCTCAGGGTTGGGAGTTAGGGGTTCAGTGCCTTACTCAAGGGCACTTCAGTTGTGACCTGTTGACTCTCTGTTGAATCAAACTGGCAACTTTCCAATCAGAAGTCCAGTTCTCTAACCCCCAGGCCACGGCTGATTGATTAATATTATGTTAGTTCATCTTTAGTTCCCTCAAACTGTGATACTGAATGTTCTGGCACTTTTGTATCAGAATCAGTATTCAATACTTCATTATCTCATCTGTTGGACCCATACTATCATGATCCTGCTGTGGGTTTATCACAGTTCCTTTCTGACCATTTTTGATAAATAGTAACACCCCATGAGAGCTGCAGAGCTTTTTCCGTGCTGTGTCCATCCCGCCTACTATAACACCTAGTATATCCCACTTGTTAACAAATGCCGTGATATTTCTCCTGCCAGTGGTCATATACTGTAGTTATTACTGATTGGTGTAATATTCCTTAGCTCTTCAAACATTGGTTAATTGCTAAATACCAATAAGTTTATGTTGGTTTAAATATAGATTGTCTGGTGTGTACACGAGTGTGTATTGTTTAGCTCTGGCACCGTTTCAGTTCTGTATGAATGTAAAAATATTCATTAGGTCACGTGTGTCTGTGGTATTTTGGAATGCCCTGACGTTTAGGATGACTGTAAGCTGCATTATAAAGATCAGGTTTATCCGGTTTGCTGTACTTAGCAACCACTTTTTAGTGTCACTTTCTGTCCTACCCGAGAAGTTGTGAACTCAGTCTAGATAGAATCACTTTGAATTTTGGTTGTCTGGATTTTAAATTTTTTTGTCATCTACTGGTTATACCTAATGATATACATGATTTTTATATCATAAAACCTCAAACATTTGTATGAGTTTTAGTTATACAGGGTCACGCTCTCTGGATTAGATGTGATTTGCATGGGAACATTGCAGATGCATGCTGGCTTGTAACTTGGAGGCTACACAGGCTTGGATAGGTGAAAGAGAAGAGGACCAGAGTGAACTTTAATCTGTTGGATTCTAGTTAAGGGTTTGCATGGAACAAGTGTAGATTCTTTTCATCAAACTTTGGGGAAACATATTTCAGGTAAAATGTGATTTACCTTTTCATATCATCAAATTTGATTTGGGACGTATACCTGTTCAATTATAAAAGTGATCATTTATTACTAGGCTAAGGTGCAAAAAACATCTAATCAAGCTTTTTACAGGGAGGGTCAGAGTATAAATGATGCTATTTACAGCAACATTAACAAACATGACAGACTTCATGTCAGCCACGTCAGCTTGGTGCAATCTAATATATCCAATGTCTGCAACAGGCACCAACTGGTATAGTCTGGTTGTTGTAGTATTAAAAGCAGTTCTTTGTGTAAATCAAAGTATTGTTTTTTTATTGAATCAAATCTTGTCCTATATTTCATTTCTTTCATTGGTGCTGTACTCTGTTTTGTAGAGAATTACCCAATGGGCAGTTCAGAGGTGAAGTCAGAGTCTGTGGCATCATTGCAGCCTCAGACATCTTTAGGCTCTCTACCAAGCAGTTCACCGGGTCCCAAACGTTCAGGAACGACTGGAAACACATTGAAGAAGTGGCTCACCAGCCCTGTACGACGACTCAGTCACGGCAAGGGAGACAACACTAACACCAAGAAACCCAACAACAAGCAGAGAAAACGGGACGGACGCAAGAGCGTTGACCTCGGGAGTCAGCACGAGGACAGCGCTGAGGAGGTAATATAGTAATGATCAAATTCCCACAGATATTTTATTGTGTGTGACTTGTGTTTACTTTTGTCTCTACAGAGAGGAAGAACAGGCGTGAACAGTGGAGGTGAGGACGAAGCAGAAGACGAGCCACACACCCCTCTGCCACCCCCAATGGAGATCATTAAAGATCCCTCCGGTCAGGAGGACAAGGTACATAACTGACTTAAACATCATGCTTTGGGTGACTAGATCTGAGATGGTAAAAAAGAGGCCATCTCAGCTTGGTGGGTGTTGTGCCGATTTCAGACTGGTATGCTACACAGGATTCTTCGACTTCCTTCATGTGCACGCGTGTCACAAACTTCAATAGATACAACACATGACGTGGTCTTGCTCATATTTAAGTAACAGCAAATCTTTTATTATCCTTCACATCATCACATGACCTGAAGCCACATAATTATTAGTTTTGTTGCTACGGTCACAGGCAAATTCTTTGATTTGTTGTGATTAATAATATTTACTACATGTATATCACAGTAAGTTTATTTATGTGGCTTCAGGTCATGTGATGCTGTAAATGATACATTTTAAAGGATAAAGGATTTAAGTAGTGAGTAGAGAAAACGTGACTAGTTTGGGAATGAAACGCTTCTTTAAATTTTATTTAAACTAGTAAAAAATATTTATTCAGCCCTAACATTTTCTTACATCTTAAAAAAAGAACATGTCCAGGTATAAGCTGGTTACCCTAGCTTTATACTCTTTGTTGGTTACTGATTACACAAGATCAGTTCTTGTTCAAACATAGTCATAGCCAATTTATTGTCGCCAATTCACACTCACTTGCATGCCTTTGGACTGTGGGACAAACTCACACAGACACCTTTACCCATTTAATATTTAATGCCTATTTATCTTTATCTATAATTTAGCCAGTGTAGTTTTTGTGTTCTTGTGGTTTAGCTATACCTAGAATGGGAACATAAAATAGGTTTCTACAATAATTAGCATGTCTCTGGAAGGCTTCTCGTCTTTCAGGCATAAAGTTTGCTATAAAAGAACACTAGTTCTGTTTCTTGCAAATAACACTTACCTCAAATCAATTTAAATGTTCATTGCCAGTCGAAAATCTTTAATCTTTTTTAATACTGACAATAAAACTCCTAAATCTTGAATTATGACAAAATAGGCACAAATTCCCCCGAACACAAATGGCCAGGTGTATCTATTTGTACAGTTTGCCACTAACTGTACAAGCTCAAGATCACAAAGTTATATTATATTATTTATTTCTTGATTTGGTACCATTTACCTGAATGCAGTATTTTAATAAATAATCAATGCGACATTTATTTCATCAGGCATGCCGGTTTAAGAATTGCACTTTACAGAATTTTTGGCTGTTATATTAAAATAAGCGTAGACTTGACAACTTTTGTCTCTATGAAGTCATTTGTAAGTATGATTTAGAATTATGCTGCTCTGTGCTAGTCAGTTATGTCATTCTTTTCATATATCATCTCCTTTTTCAAATCACAGAGTACATTTTAACTGTTGTTTCAATTTGTTAATGTTACTATGAAAACATAAACAATAAACATGGTTTACTGAGAATGATTTGCAAGCACAAAGACATTTTACTGCAAAAGCAGATACGTTTTTGATATAGTGTTGTCTGAGAGAGTGAGTCACTCGTATTCAGTTGTGGGTTTGAGCTTGTTTTTTTTTTAGATTCTTTGAATCTTTTGATGTCCTAATTATTTGCAGTCCTTTATTTAGAACTGTTTTAAAACTTTTGGATGATATCCTGAGGTGAAGGCAGGTCATGACATAAGAATGAATGATATAAAATATTACTTGCATGTCACATGACTCAAACTACCGTCGAATCGTTCATTGAAATCGAATCATGTCAATGTCTTCTATATGGAAAAGATTCAATCATTTAAATTTTATGTTTCTATTTGTTGCTGTCCTCCAATATCTGTCCTTTAAATAAAAGTGACATTTAAGTTAACAAGTTTTTGTATCAGCTAATGATGGTCGAAGTAAAACATTTATTTATTTATACATTTATCTGTAGTGTGCTAATGGGAGTTTATTGTTCATTACTTGAATAAACAGTCAAATGAGGTTATTTGTGGTCATTGTTTATGTGACGTTTGTTTTTGGCTTTTGTATAGCTTCATTTACTACATTACTATTGTAATAATAATAATTTAATGCCCCTTTTTATATATCTTAAGAGTCCTGAGCCTGGATCGTTCACCGTGTTTGGCAGTGTAGGAGCATCAGACGAAACACCTAGAGACCCAGAAACAGAAAAAAAGAACAAAGCCCTGAGAGCACGCATGTAAGAGACTATATGGAGTGATAGATGTAGAGTAGTTTGTAGTGTGTACGTTAATAAGAACTTTTACTTTGTGCAGGTTTGTGGTGAATGAAATGGTACAAACTGAGAAAGACTATGTGAAGCTCCTGGAAATAGTCGTGGACGTAAGTAAAAAATCAAATACAAATAGGATTCCTCTAAAATAATTAGTAGAAACGTACAGGGTATACATGCCGTTAGGATAAGGTCTAAGTTTAGAGAATTACAGTTCGATTTAATAAAATGTATAGAGACCATTATTTACCAGGCAGTTTATTTCAAGTAATATAAGGTATTATGGACAAATTACTGTCAGAGTTTTACAAACCAAAAAATGTGATTTTGCTTCAACAAGGGGTACATAGACACTGTTTAATTAATTTATGGCTGAAGATTATTGGTCTTCATAGAAAGTTTTGATCATTGCCTAAATAAATTTGTGAGTGAGATAATAGTGCTAGACTTATACAAAAACATACAGAATAATTTGAACCACATTGTGATTGGTGCAACCCCCTTGGCCAGACCCTTTTAATGTCCACAAAAGAGCATTAATGCAGCTTTTGACATCAGATGAATCTCTCATACACTTTAAATATTTCTTTCAAAGTAACAAGAAAAATGTTTATGTTTTGTGACAGAGTTAGCACATTGTAAAAAAATTTAAGCTGGTCCTGATTTATAAATATGTTTGCTTTTTAGGGTTTTATGAAAAAGATCGCTGAGAAAGGTGTTCCAGAAGACATGACAGGAAAAGATAAGATTGTTTTTGGCAACATTTTTCAAATTTATGACTGGCACAAAGAGTAAGTCATGTTTAGTTTTTGTAATGTATGTAGATAACAAAAATGAATGTTGACCTGTTTTGTACATTATCCACATTAATTCTTTAGGCTGAGTGACTTTTAACTGGAAATTTTAACTCCCCGATTACTTTTTAGAAGAATAAAAACTAAATGTGTTTTTTTCAATAGCAATAATCATGTGTACTAATATGAATAAATAATAAAAATAATGAGTGTATTTTGTGGCATTATTTAATTGTGAGTGTGCTTTTAAAGGTTTTTCATGGGTGAACTGGAGAAATGCTTACAGGACCATGACAAACTAGCTGAGCTTTTCATTAAACATGTAAGTGTGCTGTTAAAAATATCATCCAAATGTGCATCATTTACTGAAAAATAAATATCCTATCTGATTTTATCATTGCAGGAGAGACGACTGCACATGTATGTGATCTACTGTCAGAACAAACCTCGCTCTGAGTTCATAGTGGCTGAATATGAGAAGTACTTCGAGGTGAGTCAAACACATTTGTTGCTCATTGGTGTTTAATATTAGAAAATGTCTCAAACGTTGAATTTGAAAACATTCATTTGTCTGAATCAAGAATAAATACAGCAAATTATGCCTGGCTTTAAAGCACATTTGTTATCTTTGTCATATTAAACTATCTATTAAAATTTCCTAACAGATGCACACATCTGTTTCCAAGCATTAAGTGAAATGCTTATAATTTCATACTATTCAGGATCCACTGCAACATTGACCGAGATCAAGTGGTTGATGAAAATAAATTGCTTTTTATTCTCCAACATGATCGAAAACAAGTTCTGGAATGCTTTGCTTGTGGGGGCACTAAAAAATAGTGGGTCGTTAATAGGTTATGTCATTAATTGGTCATGTTGTTAATGGGACATGTTATTTGTCATATTTTGAAGCACAAACTTTATTCAGGGATTTTCATTTGTGGAGGGATGATGACAGCAGAGGTAATGAAACATGAGATGCAAATGTTGCATGTGTTTTCAAACTTTTCTTTAAGGTATGACCCCAAAAAATGGTGGTTAACACTTAAGACAGGGTTTATGAATGATGTTAATAAATACAAAATGTAATTCCATTATGTTTATTTTCATTCCAGAGTATTCCAAATATTCAGGACCAGCGACTCTGTCTTAAATAACTCTCTTGTAGTATCAGTTTGAGTAAATACAAACAAAAAAGGTGTAATAACTATATACTTTATCAGGAGGTGGGAATGAAGCACATCAAAAGTGAGCAGCATAATTACAAAAAATGATTTTTTTTTTCTACCACACGTGTGCGTTGGTATGACACCTCTGCACGAACGCTTAAATAAGTGTTATTAAGTTTATATACTTCACACTGAAAGGCCCCTAGCCCTACCTGAAAAGTCATCACAAGCCCGGGCCAACGACCTAGCTATATTTATTTTATGATAATAATAAGGTTCTATGAATATTTTGAAATTTTGTTATTTCGTGTTCGTATTTGTGTTGTTGTTAAATCTATTAAATCAAAAGAAGTCAGCTACAGATTATACACTCTGCTTTTCTGCATATACAGGAGATCCAACAAGAGATTAACTGTAGGATGTCTATCAGCAGTTACCTCATCAAACCAGTCCAGCGTATCACCCAATACCAGCTCATGTTAAAGGTAAAGATCTCTTAATAGTTATAGACTATTTATAATCATCTCTTTGAAGACATGATTCGTTACAGGAATACACATGGCCCATCATTTTATGTATACAGTCAAACACATTCACAGGAGAAAATGTACTAGCATACTGCACAGCCGCAGGGAGAACATGTTCAATCCACAGAAACAACTTTGCACCCCAATGAAGCCACTCATAATAGCATGCTTATTCCTATTAATATGTATTATAAGAATGTGTAAATTGATTTAATGACCCCTCAAGCATTATTAAAATACTAAATATAGGACAGCTTGCCAGATTTAATGCCATATTATTTTTACTTGAATGTGGGGGGAAAATCCACCCATTCTTTCAGCTTAATTAAATAATAATAAACCTGGCAATGATTCTCAGCAACATGCTTGCACACATTCTATAAAACACTGTTCCTAAAAAGGCCCTAAACATATTAAATTACAATACAAGTGCCCTTATCTGTTGATCTGTTGTTATTTTAGGAGTTTTTGAAATACACTTCAAAAGCAGGCTTGGACTGTCAGGAGCTTGAGGTAAGAAACTGTTCTAGACTTTCTGTTCTAGTTTTCAAACAGATCATCTGTGTATGTTTTACCAGCTTTATTTTTCAACAGAAAGCAGTCGATCTAATGTTTCTGGTGCCCAAACAATGTGATGATATGATGAACTTAGGAAGGTTACAGGGATACGAGGTGAGTTATTGATCTCTTGTTATACATCCTCATGCAAAAAGATTACGTAATATTTTTGACTGGTGATGAACTGCATTTGGGTTTTTTTTGCCACCGTAACCAATCATTTTACTGATCACAAAAAGCACCCGCTTTACCGTTGGTGAAATCTTAACACAGGAATAATCTGTCTAGGGCAAACTGACGGCTCAAGGGAAGCTGCTACAACAGAACACATTTTTCGTAACGGAGCAGGATTCAGGGGTTCTTTCTCGCAGTAAAGAGCGGAAAGTCTTTCTTTTTGAGCAGATTGTTATCTTCAGTGAGCTTCTCCGCAAAGGTTCCTCAACACCTGGATACCAGTTTAAGAAAAGCATAAAGGTAATAAATGAAGTGAATATCTACGTCACTTTGTGTGAAATCATCTGCTAACCTTTTTGTGAACAATCATATTTATATTATATTATTAATATTATATTATTATTATTATTATTATTATTAAGTATATTGTGATCTGGGCAGCACGGTGCCTAAGTGGTTAGCTCCGTGTCAGTGTGGGTTTCCTCCGGGTATTCTGGTTTCCTCCCAAAGTCCAAAAACATGCACTAGGTTGATCGGAAATGGGTAAAATTGTCCTGTAGTTTTACAAGATCCCTGTAGTGATACGGGTTCGGAGAAAGATCTGGCAACCTACTCCGTAAAAATAATTGCTGAGTAACTCTGGGGATTGGTAGCGGTTCACAGAGTGACCCAAGAGTCGGGAACGACTAGAGACCGGTAAAATACAAATACATATTGTGATCTGCACATTTATAGTTGTATTTTGTATATAGCTAACAGTCCATGCTAGCTTTTTCTTTATTTAAGTCATTGTTTTGTTCTGTATGTAATCTATGTTCTGTAACTGTGAGGGACCATCCATGATTTATATTATTTATATTATATATTTATATTTCTTTATTGGTTGCATTAGTGTTGGGGTTGATTTATGTTGTTCTGTTTATAACTTAGTAAATTACATGTGAATTTGATGAACCCAAAGATCAAGTACTCAATTAGTATATACTGTAAGTACTTTCATGTCTGTGCAGATGAGTTTTCTGAGCATGGAAGAGCATGTGGAGGGTGACCCATGTAAGTTCATGCTGGTATCCCGTGGCTCCTCCGAAAGGCTAACACTACAGGCTGCTAACGTAGAAATCAAACTGGAGTGGGTACGGAGCATACGGGCACTCCTGAACATTCATAGCAACTTTCTTGAAGGTGAGAAACCTGTATTAGCACATTTTGTGGGACAGTAGTGATAAAACGATTCTTATTTACCTAAATTCTTGTTTCTATTTAATAAAAATATAATCACAGATACAGTATTTTATTTTATTTTCTAGAGAAATAAAGCCATTAAAGGAAATGTTATCGTGTTATGAACCAGCTATCCTGAATAGTTTGTCGTTACATATGTGGGTCAGTATTTTTTTTTTTTAGTTTTCAAGATTACAAGTTTTCTCCTGTTTCATTTCTTTTAGCCCTGCAAAACCCATTGGAGTACCAAAAAAAGGAGTCCTCTAGCTCTCTGACCCGTCAAATGTCTGGCAGTTCTCGCTCATCTTCATCACAACCCTGCACCCCACTTAAACCCACTTCTTCTTCGTCCAACAGTAGTCCTGCAAACAAACCGATAAAGCAACAGGAGGAGGTCAGTAAAAAAAAAACACTGGGAATGAGCACCTTGACATAGCAGGTCTGCATGGTCTGTTATTTCCTTTGTAAATGAATAACCAAGCTGTGTGAATGCAGGGTTCACCGTCACTGGAATAATGGCACTCAGTCATGGTTTCACTAGACCAGTAGATTTTGAATAGTGATACAGTTTTTATATAATTTCTAATATAAACTAATACCACTGGGTTGTTTACAATATCACACTGACCTTGATCTTACAGTTGACCATCAGACTTTGACAATGTTAAAAGAATTTATAATGTTTTATTATTCCCTTGCTTTGCTGCTACTTGTAATTTGAGTGTAGTTTTAGTTTAACTTTTCACAGACAAAATAGTTTTTTCTCTATGATCTGTACTTTGCCCTGTGCTTAGCATTCGGAAAGCCCTGCCAATGTTTTCTAAACAAAAAAAAAACACACAAGACACAATCAGTTATGTCTCTATCTAGAGCCTTGACCATTCATTTATGGCTGCACCTCTCCACCAATTATGGCTGTTAATATTTGAATATACTTTTCGCGCTTGTAAAACCCGTTCAAATCCTTGAGCCTTGGAATCCTATTCCTCCTGATACTAACATGAAAATTGAGGAGATCTTCACTGGATCTAACACATTCAACCAACTAACAGTTGAATAGATCATCAGTGATGTTCACTTCACTTGTCTATAGTGGCTATAATGGTCTGAATTAGGGTTGCACCGGATGGTACTTTTTTGATATCCTGCCGGAATCGGATAGCACCGGATCTCTGAGGCACTATCCTGTCGGAATCGGAACCGGAGTTGGTGCTCAGATCTATTTTGTAATAACGCCTCATTATAGCAAGTATGGAGAATTCTAGATAGGCAACTAATTGCCTAATATTGGAAATATTGACCAATTATTGGGGGGAACTAACAATGATACTGAATCAGGGACTAACAATGATACTGA
>JAOTRQ010058094.1:0-13998 GCA_028565875.1 Hoplisoma paleatum | reverse complement strand
TAAGCAGTGTCTTATGTTGCACTATTGCATACAACTGAAGCCGTAAATGATTTTTATTATAACCTTATTATAACCTAGCAATCATAAATTCATGTCTGTTGATAAAACACACAACATTAATACCAATTGTCAGAAGATCTAATATAATAAGCATCATGATGAAAAACAATAGCCATATACTTTCTGTTCCAATCATAAATGTTACAGAGAATAAAGTTAATAAATACCTCAGATTGAATTTTATTTATGTGCCCATCCTGGTGTTCGACTCAAGTCAGTGACTTGATGTTCTCAAACTAAATGCAAATAGATTTTTGGTGGTTTCTATGCAAAAGAGTTTTAAAGGTGCGTCACAATTCATGAAAAAAACGAGTTACCTAGGAAATGCATGGAAATGTGCATCGTGCTTTTATCAGGTGCAGCAGTGTTGTTGGGAATTTAAAATGCAGTTTAAACTTAACTTCATTTCTATTGTAACAAGACTTCCTGGCTATTTTAACCACCCAATTAAATGCATAGTACAAAAATGCAATTGCAAAATTATAGAAATGTTTATGTGCGTATTAATTAATTTATAACTTTTGAATTATATAATTATTACACAGCCAGTTTCTTACATTTGTGCACCCACCTGCAAGTTGCATATGAAACTGAGCAGACGTCAGCTTCTTACTTTTCTGGCATGTTCTTGGTCCTCTTCTGGTTCCCCCATATTTTATCTCACAGATCACCAAGTTTACTCAGGAGTTGATTTAATAATCTGGAGTTTGTGTGATAGAGCAAGTAAATGTTGTGTATAGTTTACATGTTATGCATCACACTCACACTGCTGATCAACACCAGCCAAGTGACAGTGTTGCTATGCTAACTGTTTCGTAATAAACCAACATCAGGCAATTTACGAGTAAGCGAGCTGATTAAATTCATAAATCAGGACAAAATAAAAACACACGCGGTCCCCTGAGCGTCTTAATCAACCTGTAATTAAAAGCAGCTTCGCTAGAGTCACTTAAGTAATTTTAGCTCCACAGAAACACACGCTTACGTAATAAAACTTGACCGGTGGCTACAGCTGTTAGTTACGCTTATTAAGCGATATCATCCAGCCCACCCTGTCAATGCTTAAAGTTTTTAATTATTTACATTTACTGACTTATAAAGATTATAAACGTTTATTACATGTGTATTGAATTCGTGTAAATTGTTGTAACAGAGTTTTGTTATTATTTGTGAAACGCCATTAGTTTGAAAAACTACACATGAAATGGCGACACGCTTCCGACCAACCGCAGGAATTCTGGGAAATGGAGTTTTAGCTTGAAAAAAACCCAGCGAAGCTTTAACGAACTGTTTTGCGTTAAATATGAGTGTTTTCTGTGGTTATATGTTAATAAAACTGGCATTTAAAGACAAATACATATAAATTATGTTCAGTTAGTAAGTTTGCAATTCAATAGCCTTGACTTCAGGTGGAAATTATATAGTAGAAGAACAATTTAATTGTTTTAAAAAAAAAGATTACAACAAATTACAACAAAAAATCCAATAATTTCTAAAAATGGAGTAAAAAAAACTGTGATTTCAGACATATCAAGCTTGAAAAAACAGCATTGCTATATGCTTACAGCTTACAGGTGTTACTAAATAAGACAATAAGATCATATTTAATACCAACAACACTGCAGCACCAATTATACTTACATTAAAACATCACACGGTGTTGCAATTGGCATGTTTATGTCATTACATTGCTAAGAACTGTCTACCACTCAATGATCATCTGGTAAGTGAATGTCACAAGGGACCTATTAAGCGATAAAAGGTGTGTGGAGTGGTAACCAAGTGTTCAAAGCAACAGTCAATAATTGCATGCCCACAGTATTTAATTTTTATTGCAGTTGTATCTTATAATGTAATCAATGACTGCACTATAAAGTGCTTAGTGGTGTTTTATTGTTACTGAATTTAAGTGGCTGGTTTCTGGATATTTAAGGGTAAAGATATAACCTCTTGATTTTCTATGCTATGTAAACCAGCAACAGGCCCTAACTTTAATAATCGAATAAGCTTAAGTCTTCAAACAGTGTTCATTTACCTCACAGCTAGTTACACACTAATAGGTTCATAAATTGAATACAAACATCGGATATCTATAGCTGTACATGGCTAATTGCATGTGAAACAGAACACGAATCACTATGCTACTGTTGTCACTGTTGGGCCCATGAGCAAGGCCCTTATTCCTTAATTGCTCACTGCTGCTCCCTAGTGTGTGTGTTCACTAGTGTGTATAAATGTGTCACGCATGCGTAGCAATTCAGCTATGTGTAAACATTGCTTCCATATTGTAAGCTAAAAAAAGAGACAGATAAAAGATGCCAGCAGGTGGATTGGCAGTTCGCATTGCCAATTGTGTGAGTGAATGTGAGAATGATATATGACGTATATCTTGTGATGGACTGACACCCTGTTTAGGGTGTTTTCTTACCCTGTGCCTGATATGTTCAGGGCACGCCTGGTTACTGTCACTAACCAAGCTGAATACATTAATTAAACTATAATAATACATGAAAGATGGTGCATTTTTACTATTTGCACAATATGCAAATGTGATGTGTGTGTAACCTGCAATTTTCGTTTGGTTGAACTGTTACCATGGGAACAATACTAACGCAGAAATGGCGTTCTTTAGCTGGAGCAGTCAGGACGTGTCTGAGTGGATCAAATCGATCGGATTTCCCCAATACATGGTAAATCATTAAATAATAACTATTGCTGTAAATAATATATGCCCTTATATAAAAAAAACATATATAAATAGCAAATATGATATGATCTTTATACATATAAACAGTTCATATATGCAACATACGACCACGAATGAACCTCTAATATCGAATTATATGTATTTTAGTATATTTCTTATTGCAGAGTTAAGAAAGCATTTAGTACAAGTAAAAGAAAATCACAGATCCATACTTACAATACACCTGTATAGCTGCAGCTAGATGGCGCAGTAGTCAGTGCGGTACTGGTTGTCAGAAAGTTTAGCATGAACCCTGGGATCTTTTCAGATAATAACGACGATAAGAGAATCCTTTATTAGTCCTACAGTGGGGAAGTTAACAAAAAAAACCTTTGTGTAGTTGTACTGGTTATGTAATGTCTCAATAGGTAATAGTTGTACATCCAAACCGCCCGTCCATCACCCAGTGGAACTGGGCCAACCACAACTCCAGGATAAATCAGATCAAAGAGAAATATACTGTAATTACAAAGTACTTACAAAGTAAGATAGTTATATTTTTAACAATAAATGTAGATTAACGTGTACAAATAAAATTACACTAGCCCACTATCTCTGGATCACTATTGCTTAAGTCGACATACTAGCCTATGTCTAAAAAATAGGGGCAAGATCTTGTTTTGATCAAGTGTTCTTGTCCTGGGTCTGCTACTGCATTACCTAATGACAATGCATCTCTAATTAACCCTGGACTGCATGTCTTTGGAGTGTGGAAGCAAACCGGAGTACCTGGAGGAAACCAATAAAGAAATAAAAACATATAGAAAGCCCCCAGATTGACGTACCCGGGAATCGGACAGTGTTAATCCCTCAGCCATCGTGCCGGGCCAACATTAAACAACTTATTATAAATGTTTTGGAATTCCAGCTGTCTGTCTGCAAATTTAGCCAATAGCAATTTAAAATCGATAGCTACTTTTCACCACAGGATGCTAATTGGATGGGCCTTGGAGCCACCGTCTCTGTATCGTTGGTGCTACAGTTTGCATTCCCCCTCCTTTTTAACATTGTGGTTCACAGCATTCTCTTTATAATGCTTTGTCATCATTGTCCTGTTTTGCTTTGCCAGCATCATGTGGAATGCAAAACGATTTTCTTTTCATGTACATCAGCAATATCTGTGCCCCTTAACTCGGAAAAACAAAGACATCACATTGCAATACACACATGACTGCAGATGTACAGATAAACATACACAACGACATTCTTTGCTGTCTGGATTCCCCATAAAAAGATATAGATCTGTCATCATTATTTAAAACAATCATTAATTTTATTGTATTTTAATTACTATCTATGATAAACTATCCACAGAGTTGCTTTACTGAGAATCACATCACTGGGAAAAAGCTCATCTATGTAAACTGCTGCTACTTGCCACGGATTGGAATCACAAAATTTGAAGATATGAAGGTAAGAATCAACATTATAGCAGAAATATTTATAGTCGGATCGTATATGCTGTTAAACTTCTTGGTGAAGCAGATCACTGACAAAATAAATGCAAACTTTTAAAACTGTAATGATTTTTTTTTATTACAAATCTATCTTAGATTAACATGAGCTAGTTATCATAAGTTATGAGCTGTCAAAAAAAAAGCAGATTTTCCGCTCATGGGTCTGTAAGAAAGGTATTACATAAAGCGCCGAAAATGATATTAACTGTGGTCATGGATAGAAAAAATCTCACCATCTGGACGTATTTTGTAAGTAACTCTGACACTATATTGTATTACTCACCCAAAATTAGGTGCCTCATCATGTACACATGCACAGTAATGTCATGATTACCAGTATGCAAATCAACATTATATATTAGTTTCATTATCAGAACTGTGACCCTATTCACTGTGAGGTCCACAGAAATATCGTTTGAAAATGGAACTCCCAGCCATGACCCTAATCCCCTACATGGAAACATACATAATTTGCCTCTTTTTCGAAGTTCGAATAGGTCTATGGGCTCAACAAAACGGCCATGAATTTATTTTTTGCAAAATCAAGCACACACAAAGAGATAATACTAGTTTAAGCCATTTTCTGAATACGCTGTTTTGAGCTACATCACATTTTTGCTAATAATCTGTTGCTGGTCATGTCTCACCTACCCCGTGTTTAAGCCGTCATAGCATTTAATACGTGCAAAAATGTCAGAAAATAGCAGTTTTTAACAGACATTACTTTCAGAGATTGTCCAGCTGTAAAAGGACTTGATCACATGGCAAACATGAACAATCTATTTCATACAGTGCTAAAAAACAAATGTCATTATTTTAAAATGCTTACAAAGTAGTCTGCAGTTTAGCAGCCATAAAGTCAGCACGCAAAACTTCCTTAAAAAGATCCTTGTCTGTTTTTGTCTGGAAGGTGTGTTGAGGTGAGTTGTGTTGTTCTTTGCAGCCAACAACAAAACACTTGTAGGATTTTCCTTTGCCTCTGTTTTGGCATTCTAATAACTTATGAAAGCACATAATATGGCTTAGTGGCTAGTCCTGTCGCCTCACGGGAAGAAGGTTCTGGGTTGGTTCGATCCCCAGATGGTAAGATTTATGTAATTTCTTTATGGAGTTTGCATTTTCTCTCTTCAGATGTGTCTGTTAACCCTTTTAGATATTAAAACATGCTGTCAGGTGTTTGGAGATTCTAAATTGGCTTGTGATCTGTTGAATCTTGTGTAGTACATAACCACTATCCATATGTGTCAATCACCTTGGTGTCTTTCCTACAGACAATCTCAGCACATGTTCGTGAGCTGCTGGGTGTTTTGGAGCCCTTGTGGAGCAGGAGTATCGCCGAGCCTCCACGAGACATCATGGGAATGTTTCTGGAAATGAAAAGCAGGACTGGAGAAAGAATTGATTCCCTCACCTACAACCAGTTCCTAAGTCACCAAAGGAAATAAACAGCAATATAAACAATTAATGGTTTTTTGTTTTCTATTTTCAGCTTAAACAGCTTTGATTTGTAGCTTAGATTTGGTCTAGGAGCTTCATTATGTCTGCAATTTTAGCAACATGATCTGCCTCAAGCGAGTAATTGCCCAGACTGTAGCTCAGTGTTTCAGCATTGTTATTGTTTTTTGTATAATTAGTGAGTTTGGATGTATTTTAAAGTCTGTTATGCCTGTATGGAATCGTTCTTTATTATTTTAGCAGTGGAAAGCGGAAAACTATGGTGTTGTGGAATGTAATTTCCCACTTTACTGTAAATCAATTTGTGAATTATAAACATAGTATGGTACTACGAATGAAATGAGCTTACTATAAGCCATCTTAATTAACATAATTGCTTTTTTTTGTTTTGTATTTGTTTATTGGAATTTTTAACATCATGGTTACATTTATATCAACACTTACTCATGACACATCAGTACACAAGGTTCATATGTACCTGTTTGTTTTTGGACTGTATGAGGAAACCAGAGCACCCAGAGTAAGTCGAGAGGGACATAGACAGAGCGTAAAATCTACTGCTCTACTCCTGGATTAAACCCAGGACTTTCTTGCTGTGAGGTGACAGTGATACCCACTTAGCCGCCCATAAAGCCAAGCCGTATGTCAGCCAGGCCTGTATTAATCTCACTTATTTTGAACCTGGCCATTAAGGTTCAACAGTAAACTAAAAGGTTTAAAAACACTACTTCATCACCTAATAGCCAAGAAAGCATAAGAAAGCCAAGAAAAATAAAAGGGTTAAAAGACTCTAAGCCTGTGAGAGACGTGCTCTTCAAATGAATAAAACCTGTAGTAAGTAATTCCATATATAAATCACCGTACGAAAGATTGGCCATGGGCTACACAACTATACTTACGATGTTAGAGGAAACACACACACACTGTTTCAAAGTTCTATGAATTAGTCATTAAACACCTCCAGTTTAGTCATGATCTGATTTGCATGAAATAGCTGTTTAAATTCTTGCACTTTTATTTTATTTCTAAACAGTCTACATTACATTCGAATGCAAATGTTCTGGCATAACTATGCCTAACTATTGTATTCATTGAACAATAAATACTAATTTATAACAATAAGCAAGCTCCTAATGAGGGTTCTCCTAGCATGTACCACCATTTTGAAGGGTAAGTACACTTTGGTTACGTTCATAACAAGAAACGGTTACACATTAAACAAAGTTAATTGCCTCAAAAGCTACATTGACTTAACCTACGCAGAAATGTGGAGAACAAGTCCACACAGAAAGGGTCTGGACCCCCACCCCGGGGATCAAACAGAGGTTCTTTTTGCTGTAATGTAATCAGGCTACCTATTACAAATGTTTTTCTCCTCCAAAACAAACGTGATAAAGACCCTGATCTTTGCATTCCATTTGATCATCATGTAGATAACTGAACGGACTTAAATTGAGGTTCATACATGCCCACAAAAAGATGCAGAAATGTTGTAAACTTGCTAAAGCAACAGTGAAGCTTGGTATGGACACATTTCAAACATATTTAACAATGATAAACCCTTAACATTTATAAATTCACATACCGGTACCATTTTGGCTTTTTAATTAAAGCCATTAGAACTATTAATAGCGCCAAACATCACAATGCATAACGTCAATAATTGGTGGACAGACTACACCAAAAATTCAATGAAGAATGCAGTTGTGGATAACTTCCAATTAAACCAAAACTCTTGAATCAGTCACAAAAGTCAATTTTTCTTGACAGCGCTTTATACAATAGACATTGTGACAAAGCAGCTTTACAGAGTAGAAGAGCAATAGACCGAAACCAACCCCCAATGAACCCCTGAGAGGATCCAGAGTCCTGTTCTTCTTGGATGAACTGTAGGATATTTAACAAACAAAAACATCTAACAAACTCTCGATTTGTTACAACTACGCAGAATCTCTGTAAACATGAATGGGAGCTTTTCCTTATTCAGTCCACTCCCCTGGGAAAGTGAGACAGTAGGACAGTGATGGCTTAGTGGTAACCGGAACTTCATGAAGAGTGGAATTCAAACCCCACTACCACCTTTGCCACCGTTGGGCCATTGAGCAAGACCCTTTAACCCCAATTCCTCAAAAATGTAATAAGTAGTAATTGTAAGTCGCTTTGAATAAAGGCATCGACTAAACATCTTTACGAAAGTCTGATGCAAGTTCTGGACATTCTTGGTGTATAGACAGCGGATTCTCGTCTCATGTCGATGGCGCTTCGTTGTTGTCACCGGTCATGTTGTGCCCCGTTTGTCCCTAAGAGTGTAAAGAACGTCAGTCATCAACCCTGACTGATCGGACAGGAGAAGCAGAACGACAGAAACCCCTACATCCCCTACATCTATCGACCCAATTCTGCCCAGCTTATTAAGATGAACCCGTAGTCGGGTGTGAAGGTATATATGTATGTATTAATGTTTGCACGTCCAGCTGCAGGTTTGTAATTATGTCACAAAGTCCAGGAGCACCACTTCGTCCAGCTACGTGCGGATGTGACACCTGGGGCTTCAGACTCGCACCACCGGAGGCCATATTTAGGGCGGGTGACTATGGAAGAGATGCCCCGAAACATCTGGCCCGGCCTGCTGAGATATGATCGCATATGAAGTTCAGTAGCAGCAGCAGTCGTGCTCTCTCTCTCTCTCTCTCTCTCTCTCTCTCTCTCTCTCTCTCTGTGTGTGTGTGTGTGCGTGTGTTTACCGTCAGCGAGGCGTTTTCTGCTAAAGCCGTAATGCGGACACGCACCATCAGAACCGAGCGGACAGGCAGCTGCCAGGCAGGATTTCACCCCCAGCTCGGCGCTTTTACTGCCCTCATGGCTTCCACAAGCACCCCGCGTCGGCATCTTTCCTCCTAATCTTCCAGCATCCCGTTTATCTAGTGCGGTCATCACTGAAGGAGCCATTTCGTTTCGGGACCCGGTGATGCTGTAACAAGGAGAAGAAGCGGAATCCGGTGGAAAGAGGGGCGGTGTGAGGTACAAGAATCCATCCCGAGATCTTTTAGCAAGGTAAACCTGGTTTCAAATCTCTGCAACTGCACCTTTGGGTGATGCTCACCCATGAAATCATTCGGGTTCTATATCAGATCCTGGTTGCTTGCATTATTATTATCATTATTATTTATTTATTGTGCTGGAAACGAAATATGAAATATGATAGGATCAGGATAGAGCCAGGACGTGGTACCTACCTCACTGCAAGGTCATATAATTTATATTACCCCCAGGATTTAAATGTATTTTACATGTGTGATACAATGTCTGCAATAATATTAGATGCACTGCCTATTTGCCCATCAATTAAGCCTTTATGTTTTTTGTATTCCCTTTCACACCATGGTCCTGGTGGCTCCATTCAAACCACTGGCTGATTTTTTGACCACTGACTGTGATTTTATATGTATATTATATCATAATATATTAGTCTATTGATATCCTTGAGTAAACACGATTCTATCATTTGGTGATCATTTGCTTGTATTTACGCATATCGATATGAATCATGTCATCTACCTATCCTAGTAAACCAGTAGTTTCCAACTGGTCCTGCCTCAGAACCCGACATTCATCCAGCAGCAGTGCAGTCTAGATTTTTTTTCCTCTTCCTTCTGTAGACTACACTATGTATGCATTTATGTAACTGTAAAATAAATTAATTAATCATTAGTCAGATTAAGATGAAAAAATACTGCTGGATAGGATGGCTATCTTGGCTGACCTAAGATACTATTAATATGTCATATGTAATATGTCAATTTCCCTGTCAGTCCAATGATAGTGTTTATTTTATGCTGGGATGATGAACCGTCATGACACAGATCATCTAACCGGATTTAACAAACTCAAAAGAATGTCATCATGATTATTTTTTCTTGCATAACTTGCCAGCCTGGTTAATATGATGATGTCAGATTCAGTTCATAATCATCATTGTGTGACATTCAGAAGCAATAATCATATAAAATGATTTTAAAATATCGAAGATCATTTGTGTACCGTATTAACACACTTCTAACCAAGGTTTACAAGCATTTGTAAGGGACAAAGAATTTCAGTGGTTTGTTTTGTCTTTATACATATATAACACTGTATTACTCACTGTGGAGTGAAAATCTAAAAACATCTTTCCCTTAGGTTGTTGGTGTAAAATGTATGCATAAAGGCATCATCATTACATACGTCATTACATAAGTCATGCTACAGCTTGTACAGCTGTAAAGTTCATAAGGAGATTATTATTGTGCTGTTTTGCATAACTTGTAGAGAACGCTCGGTTTGTAACAGGATGTCAGAATAGGATTAGTGTTGGTATGGGATCAAATGTACTGAGCTGTAATACTAGAATCGTATAAACAAGGGGGAATGGGATTGAGGCAATCGAATAGCTCATTACAAGCGGTGCTTATGCATAAAATGTTCTTTTCTGTTCTGTTGCCATTCTTTGTCAATAAAACGTTAACAGAATGACAGCGATTGGTAAGACTTCTGTTGTTGCATTTTCATAAAACATTTTTTTTATCCTGGTCATTTTTTGTGGGGGTCTGATTCCAACTGGACTGGGCAGTAGTCCTTAAGAGGAATTCAGATATCATGTCTGTCTAGATGCCCAGCCGGCCGGCAGCACTGATGAGATTCGGATCGGGATCTCAGTTGTGTAGACTAGCAGAACAGATCTCTGCACCACCCATGAAGATGGTGGTAATGATTATTTTTATTACCAATGCAGACTAATGCAGTATTCAAAAGCTATGTGGATTAACTGTACAATTCATGCAGAACTTCACTCAGCTGCTGTGAACTGAATGACACTGGAGCTGTGTGATCTGCTTTTTCAGTTTAAGGATGTACTAAAGGATGTAGGAAAATTTTTTCTGTAACAGCGTGTGACCCACTTTGGTTTCTTGACACTAGAAGAACAATTGTAGGGTGGGACAGGTGGAGTGCTCTGGGTCTGTGAGCTTTCACTTTCCTTCCAGCCTCTAAAAACATGCTGTAGGTGGATGCTGTAAGCCATACTTAGGTATGAATGAATGTATAGATTTGTGAATTTTGTTAATGATAATGAAGGAAATGAATACATCGTTTGTTGTAAACAATGTGACCTCATCAGCAGCAGTGATGGTTCTACATTGCCGTCAAATAAGTGTAGAAGACCCGGGATGTTTTTATTTGTGCACAGCAGTGTGCTATCTAATCATGAATTATGTAGTTCATAATTATATTATTCCCTGTCATGCCAAATTAAAGAGTGTATACGTAAACTATCCGTTCTAAAAGAGGAGAGAGGAAGATTACTGATCTGTAAGCACATGTTCATCCAAATCAGTGAGACACCGAGGGTTGTAAATAGCCACGTTTGATTGAATTTACCTGCTTTTAGTACATTTTCATGGGCCAGTAATCGCCATCTTACCATCAGTGAAACTCCACCGTGGAACTTTTCCCTTTAAATCGTCTATGTTTATCTGTTAGTCAGCAGCTGGATGGCATCAGTCAATAGACTCGTTCTTACACTAATAATTAATGGTCGGACCCTTGGTCCGTTGGCTCAGATGTAACCACAGAGGAAATGATTTTGCCGGAAACCCGTTTTCCATCTGATAATCCAAAATGTCAGACTGCTGCAGTAAAAAAAACCTGATCTCAGATGACCTGCTACAGAATAATCTGATTTCATGATGAGATACCTACAGGAGAATAATGTTCTTTTAAATACCTCTGAGTCTGACTTCATTTATTTTCAAATGAGCAGTTTGTCGACTAATCAGTCTGATCATGAATCTTGTCGGACTGTATATAAAGACCGAGCCAGACCTTCCTCTCTAAAATATACCAATTTTTTTTCTCTTTTTGTACAAATATTCATTCATTCTGAAAGGCACTCATGTTTGGAGTGTTCTGTTTCCGAAAAGGAAAAAAAAATCTCAGAGATTTCATTCTGCTGTTCTTTTCACATTTGATGTTTTTTCCACCGGGATGAAAAAACAACTCTGTGAGCAATTCGATGCAGTTGTACAGTGGGGGGTAATAGCAGCTCCTCTTCTTCTCAGCAAGCAGCCAGGAGCGATGCCAGCCGATGCAGCCAGCTGGTTGGCATGCAGTACAGCGGCAGTTGGTTAATAAAGTGGCACCGGCAATTGAAGGGCATTTAACGTGCTGAAAGAATGTCACAATCAGCTTACTGAACAATTATGTCACAGGTCAGATGATGTGAGCTGAAATGCCACAGTGCACAAAATGTGAAATGATCTAGTCTGATGCACGGCTTTTAAGTAACACGAACCATTAACCACGGCCAGTTAGCAGAGTTCTAAATTTAAAAGGTCCAGAATACTATGAAAATGTTGAAGATGTGCGGGGAAGAAGGGGCAAGCTTGTGTACAACATTTAACCACTAAATACATTTTATAAAAATTATAAAAATCCATCCATTCATCTATCCGTTATGTAGTTTTACCGCCGCTTATTCCTATTTAGGGTTTCATGGAAAACCTGATTACCCAGAGGAAACCTACACAGTCACAAAGAGAATGCAAACTCTACATAGAGAGCCTCAAATTGCCTTACCCAGGAAGGGGGTAAAAATGGCCACAGCATTACCTTGATCGTAATATTTTGACGGCCTAGTGACTCGCAATGATCCTGAACGAGCAATTAACGAATAATTATATGCCGAACAATTATAAATATCCAAAATCTAAATAAACATTTCTTCACAAATCTGGGAGCTCCAAAACAGACCTGCACACTGAGGAAATGCAAGTATCTCTTACATGGCCAACGAATACACCTATTCTGTAAAATAAATCAAGATAAAAGGTGCAATTGTTCGTTGTTTATGTTTATTCAAATGCTTTTTGTTTAAAGGTTTAATTTAATCTTAATTAATCTCCAAACCACAAAGTGTAAGTACGTGTATGTGACTATAAATATGCCTTAATGTATGGCACTTTCTTAATGTATGGAAATTTCTAGAATTGTGGTAAATGTTTAGCATCCCTGTGATAGACACATAACTGGCACGTGGTTCGCTGTAATAGACACTTAATGTATGGTACCGATAAAAAAAAATTATGCAGTAAATATGCAGTAAATGTTTACCACACCTGTAACTGACAGACCCATTTAGTGTCAACTTTATGGTAGACGAATAAATAAAAATAAATATGTTATTTATCACAGTCCTTGTAGGCGCATTATTCCTCTAATATCATCTGAACCTGTTTATATGGTAGTCCTCCATCATGCATTATCATGTGTTGTAAAATAATCACTGATAGGTGATAAATGTTGTCAGGTAGCTCTCTTGTACGGCTTATCTTCCACCTTAATAACGTTTCATTTAGCCAGAATTTCCTTTTTAACAGCACAGTGATCACAGTGATAAGTCGCTCATGATCGTTATCATGATTCATGAGATTTATTGTCTCGGCTCCAAACTCTAAGTCAAGCTGAGACACTCTGGACATGTGTGAAACTTGTAAAGGGCTAATTTTTTTTCCCCGTGCACTTCACGTAGTTCGATATTCAGATTTGAGAGATTATTCCCACATCACACATTAGGAGGACTCACACATCAGAAGGCTTTACACATCAGGAGTGAAAAAAAAATCTTCATACTCCGAAAGTGTTACAGAATAAAAATAAAACAGTCATTTACAAACGGATATCTGAGCACATCTTTTTATATACTTACGCAATAATGTTTCAATTCCTAATATTTGCCCAGGGGGTTGGGGTGGAATTGGGGGGGTTTCTGCTGCTTGAAATGCGGCACCAATACCAAACTGAATTTTATTTCCATATTTTCTTGGTTGATCCAGTGATAAAACATTGAATCTGCATTTACATGACATGTGCAGTCCCGATGCTCATCACGTGTGCAGATATTGTGTTTTGGATTCTTACAGTTATTGTATGTAATGTGATCGAATAGGATTTTATGTCTAATAAAAAGGCAAAACGAAGACAAAACTAGTCTCGCTATGAGATGTCTTATGCTGTGTAACTATGTTAGCCAAACCACGTGCAATGTTTTATATACTTATGTTATATAATGTTATATATATATATATATATAACAAATATACTAATGATCTTGTCTCTCGTAAAATGACTTATGATAACTAGGGCTGACCGCAATTAATCGATTAATCGGTCGTTGGTCGACCAAAAAAATTACTAGTCGGACAAATTCCATTGGTCGATTAGTCGCAGGAAGAAAAAAAAGCTGCG
>JAOTRQ010058084.1:0-14000 GCA_028565875.1 Hoplisoma paleatum | reverse complement strand
ATACCGACCCAGCCAACGTCGCCTCCTCTGGTCATTCCGTGTCTCCGTTCTTACCGAGGGCGCCCCCGGCACCGCCCCCCTCATACCAAAGTTCTGGAAGCAATGCCTTGCACCATCTAGTGACAATTGCCGTGAGCTTTGAGCCCAGTATCCACCACACCAGCCCAAAGAGAATAGATATATATATTTTTCTGAATCCCTCTCAAAATTAAGGGTGCGGCTTTGATTTGGGTGTGGCTTATATTCGGGCCAATACGGTACTTACTTTTACCTGTATAAGGCAGGTTCACACAGAGAGCAGTTTTCTTACCTGTCTAAGAAAACTGCTTTGTCCCAAACCATACACTTGTGTAAGTGTACTGTACACGCTACACTTTGGAATATGTGTTAGTCTGCCAAAATGTACACCAGCTTTTGTTTATATAATTAATGATTTTTAATGGTTTTGTTTGTAAGATGCTCACATTATTGCTTCTCACATTTATATGAAGCAGTTGCGTCCGCCTCCTGATTCTATGATGGCTGCTATTACCCGGTTGAAAGCCAGTTTAGTGTGCGTAGTGTCCATCCAACACTGTTTTTATCTGCCCGTTAGAAGTGCACCATCTGCATATTTTCAGCGCACTGTGAGGTATATTGTATGTGTGCGATTTGGGACGCACTATCTGTTGGTGCATTTGAAGAGCCAAAAGAGGCAGATGAAATACTTATGTCTGTAGTAGTAATGTTTGTATGGTCTTGTTTGTTTGTTTATTGATTTATTAAGGTTACGTGTAATTTATACTTCTCTGTAACACCCATGACAGGATGTATTAACTCATATCTTTTGTTACACAAGACACAGACATGAACAATTTTATATTTTTTAGTTTGCCTTACTTGCAAATTAGTACCTGACAATCAAACCCAGAATTTCTTGCTGGCTTGGCGCCAGTGCTAACCACTAAGCCACCATGCTGCCCTGTCTCTATTGTGGGCAGACTAATAGCAGAGCTGAGTTTCAGGCTTTAGAGTTTGAAGTCTAAGCAGTGGTGAACTAGCTAGCTGCTTCGACCACTATGCCACCTATTAGTTATTGTAGATTAAGTGTAGTTGACGGTGCTGTATAGTGGTTTACATCTCACAATGTACTCATTTCACACTTTCTTTTGCAGGTGAAATGCGATCATTATTGGCCCTTCACAGATGAGCCAGTTAGTTATGGCGAAATTTCTGTAGAGATGCTGTCTGAAAGTGAATCTCCTGAATGGATCGTCAGGAATTTCCGTCTGGGCTATGTGAGTGTCGGCTTCAACAAAAGCGTTTATAGCTCTTTTTCTTGTAAATGTATGAGAATCGAAAATAATTGTTCTCCATTTAGGTTTTGCTCTTTGTGCTCTGTCTCTGCAGGCAGACGAGGTGCAGGATGTATTACATTTTAACTACACATCCTGGCCTGATCATGGTGTGCCTACAGTAAATGCCATCGAAAGCATCCTGCAGTTTGTGCAGTTAGTACGTCAGCAGGTCAACAGAACCAAGGGACCTGTTATTGTCCACTGCAGGTGGGTTCTTCGGATTCTCTTTGTATTTTTCAGTGTGTCAATCTATTCATGCGTCCATCCATCTTTCCCTCTCTATCTCTCTCTCTCGCTTTCGTTCTCTCTATCTGTCTGTCTATCAGTCTCTACATTTGCTCTTGTAATTCACCTGCCTATTCAGGAAAATAGTCTAAATATTTTATAAACCTTTTACCATTATTTGACCTTTAAATGTGTTTCTATTTACAAAATATATATTCATACATTTTTATTTTTATCAAATACAGATTTAAGATAATTAACAAGATACACAAACTCTTACAAAGCTGGTTGTTTATGGGATGCACAAATCTGTGCATTGTAGTGCTGGTCTCAAGTCTAAATAAATAGGGAGGATTGTGTCAGGAAGAGCATCCAGCATTAACCAGAATCTGTTTATTATTGCCATTGTCAATGAACAGGATTCACAGACTAGGAATTTTCTTTGGTGTAAAGGTGCAGATATAAATAAATAAAATATATACATATAAAGGAACATCATGCCATATCTAAAATACATAGCACGGATATGCTGTGGCCACCCGAGGAGCAGTAGGAGAAATATTCTACACATTGCAGCTCCTATTGTTTTAATGCATTTAACACAATGCTAAGGGAATGAAGAATTCATAGTAATGTTTGATAGTTTTATTGGGTGTGTAATAACCACTTTAACTCCAACATTTATGTACAAATGTGTTTTTTCTCGCGTAGTGCTGGAGTGGGTCGGACTGGTACGTTTATTGCTCTGGACCGGCTAATGCAGCACATTCGGGAACATGAGTATGCTGATATATTAGGCATGGTGTCGGAGATGCGTTCACATCGTCTGTCTATGGTACAAACAGAGGTAAAGACATACATATTCATATACATACATATTCATATGTTTTTTTTATTGGACAAATACTCTTTTTACCATCAGAAGGGTTATAAGGATGGAGCCACTGGGTAAGAGGAGGAGAGGTAGACCAAGGAGGAGGTTTTTGGATGCAGTGTTTGAGGATATACGAGTTGTAGGCTTGTCAATAGAGGACACTCGGGACAGAGCGAGATGGAGGAGTTTGATCTTCTTCTTTCGGCTTATTTCATTAGGGGTTGCCACAACCGAAGATTCTCTTTATACCATCAATAAATTTTAGACAACTGTTTTTTTTTTACTTATAGCAATTTGAACTTCTGAAATGTCTATTAGATATCGAAAATGTTAATTGAACGAGTTTATGAGACGGAGTTTGTGTTTGGAGGATGATGAGATATGAATATATCTTTATTTTCGGTGTGTAGGAGCAGTATGTCTTCATCCATCAGTGTGTTCTGCTTATGTGGAAAAAGAAGAAGCAGCAGACTCTCTCCAGTGATGTCATCTATGAAAATGTTACCAAGTCTTAATCAAATCCAAGGCATGTTTGCATTCATAAAATGAATTCAGAAAGATTTTTGCACACTCGTGTAGTTTGATATTAAATAGAAATAAGAAAAATATGTATTATGTAATATAAACAGGAATATATATTTTGTTAATTACTTGACCAATGATCCTGAACCACCACAGACTTGAATTGGTTAATCATTAGTAAGGTCTCCTAGTTAAGGTCTCTCAGAAATTCATTGTCTCCTATCACCACTAGGTGGTAGTAAATGATCCATTTGATTTCACTGATTTGTTATTTAGTGAGGCAAAGAAATGTCTGCTAGTGATAAATGTATAAGAAATGTGTGCTCGGTTAGCACAATCAATAATGGCTGGGTCCAGCTACAACACCGTGGCTGTGTAGACGAAAAGTGCAAGCGATTGATTGACTTGCCTGCAGTCCAGACATGTCTTTAATTGAAAATACAATTTTCTTGTGACAATACTTGAGGCTGGCTAAGATTATCCTCACTTCCTTAATGATTAATGAGCATGCCAAAACTAGAAAGGTGATGAAACACAGCGGTAGATAAAAAAAAAGAATAGTGATTATATCCAAACAAAATTATAAGCACAACAGAACTTTCTGGAAACTGTTGTACTATCTTTTGATAAGACAATATAAGTTTGATTTGTGCTTTGGAGTTGTAAAATTCACAAGTGTGTGTTTTGCAGGCTGTGACGATGCCCTTCACTCTTCTTTGCTCAACATCAAAGCTGACTTTATTAACATTAAAGTAAATAATACTGCTGCCGAGAAGATACCCCCCGCGTACCTCATTCTACAGTTTCAACAACAGATGAAGGCACTTTTGAATAGTGGCATCAGTCTTAAGGAGCCACATCACTACTAGTTCACTTCTAGACTGGCCAATCAAGGCTAATAGCATAAGGTGTTCGTTTTGGATCTCAGGATTGACGCACCCTGCACGTGCTCAACCGAAGTATTCTCGCTGCCATACACACCAAAGGCGAGTGGAGGTCATCATGGAATGTCACTTGCTTCCACTGAGGAGTGTTAAATGTCATGTATCTAGTTTGCTGTGTGGCTCAAGCCTGTATGGAATAGTCCTAGAGTTCTTTGGCTTGGTCGCTGCAATGTATCAGACTTCTAACATCACACTGCCACTCCCCAAAGGGGACAGTAAATGTAAAGTGTGTGTCTGTGTGTATGTGTTTTCTTTAGCTGTACTGTTTTCTCAACACACTCAACGACTACTAGGACCTGGCTCGGAGACTTGGACATCGCAAGAAACCCGTCGACCTGTTCATGTCTAGTTCTGTATGATTTGCACTGATTATCTAGTGTTTTCTATACTATGCTGAACAAACTGTGGATTACTGTACAGCATTTTTTACTTTGGCGATTTTAACACTGCTGTCTGAATGCTGTTGCTGGTTCTATAGTAGAAGTGTAGCGTCGTAGCCGAGGGGCTAGCCATCATTCACACGGGGCTCGGGACTACAGGCCGGCTAATAGCAAGATAGTTTGTTCAAACTAGCACATTTCTGTTTAGTCCCAGATTGGTCAGGTTTTATTATACTCAATATTTATTTGAATTCAAATTTATGCTGCAGCTCACTGCTGCTGCTGCTGACGTCTGGGTTCAAATCTGTCATGATCTCAGCCAGGTTATGTCCATACAGACCTCCAACTCTATAAACAAAGTGAAACATATCCTCCAACGAAAATCATTTGATTAAAATGTTGTGCTGTACCACTAATTTTGAAGAAACGTGTTTTCTGGCATTTCATATAAGATTTTTACTATTCCTACTACATAAGGTAGATGAGATACATTCATAGATAGTTTTATGGGGCCATTAGTGCTACCCTACAGCAGGGTTTCACAATTCCCTGGCATGCGCACGTACTTTTTGAAGTACACCACCAAAATCAGGAGGAGCATGAAAGAAAAGTTTTTAGATTTATCTTTTTTCATTCTTTTATTTTTTTTTCGGCAACTTTATTTAATTGAACATATAAACATTACTATTAAGCAACACATTCCAAAAAAAGCTTTAGTAATAGAATACAATTGAAAAAGTAAGTGTAAGGAACACTTGATTTTTGTGTGTGCCATCCTATTGAAATTGTTCTGATTTGGGCTGGAAGTATTATGTTTACATGTATATAATACATGTATAATACAGTTGCGACCGTCCAAATTGGAGTTGTAAACATGTTCCCTGACGTATGGATGTATATTAATACTCTGCATTGAATGTTTCTTATGTACAGCTTGTTTGATTTTGAGAAAACAAAAGCAGAATTATTTGCTGTGCTGGTATGGAATGTTTTGGAATGTCTGTATTGATGCTACATCATTGCTCACTGTTTTGTTTATTTTTAAAACGAGCTTAAAACTTCCCTTCCACGTACAATAAGACTTTTCTCTTGCCAAATGTTAGTTTTTTATTTCACTATTAGCCGCTATTAATCACTGAGGTTTGAGATTTCAAACCAAATTATATAGATTAGGAAAGTTATTCATATTTATATTCTATTTGGGCAAAGTAAATGTTCAAGCATTCATTCGAATTGAAGTGGATCATTTAAGTGTGGCTATTATTATTATAGAAGAAAATGTCGGAATTACAATATAAAGTAAGGCCAGTAAGTTTATCTAAGCAAACTACGGCTGGAAAAGGCTTAAACTAATGAGTTACAGACTATTACATCTAGCACCAGTGCAAATTTAATCTTATAAAATACTTCAAATATATTTCTGACACTGTATATTCAGCCCAGCGCTTATGTCAGTGTAGCCTTAATAAAATTTGGCTAGTATCTATAGATTTTTCTTCTATAGAACCACAACGTATCTTTTACTGCATGAGTTTAATGTGGTAGACAATTGATGATGTTTAACCATCCTCTTTAATATAAATTAAGCTTAGCTTTTTGTACAAAAATAAAACAAGAATAGTGATTGGGGATGAATTTTGTTTATTAAGTTAATTCTAGAAAATGTATGTGATCATTAATGAATCAGAATTTTAGAAAACATTTTTATAGCTCAGGTTATAATACAATGCATCTTTTTTCTGGAATGATAAACAGGCCATTTCCACGCTTTGTTTGATTGATTGTAGTAATATGTCGAGTTCAGATTTGTGTCCGATTTGTTCTTGGTGCCATTTTTGTGCAATGCATCACTTTAACTAGAGGAGAGGTCACTGATCAGCCTCAGTCATTATGTGTGTGGTTATTTGAAACAAAATAATAAAAATGGTTGATTTATGAGTTCACAATTGTTTTTTATATAGTCTCAGTTTAATCAGGGTAGGAATTTCAAACTCGGTTTAAACTTTATAGTTGATCTCTGAAAGACCTAAAAGAATTGCCAGTGATAAAAATTACAGTAAAGACTCAACTTTACTCCATCATTTGTCTAGGACTGTAATAGCTTAGTGCTTAAAGTACTGGTGATCAGGAGGTTACCACTGTTGGACCCCTGTTGAAATAGTGTTCTGTTGTAATTGTAAGTCACTTACAACATCTGCTGTAAATGTCGTATCCGACCCTTGGGTGCTCTGTGGACCGCTACTGATCCCCCCCCCCTAGAGTTTCTCTGCAGTTTTTTTATGGCGTAGGTTGTCCTTTATTTCTCCGACCCATAGTGCTTTGGGAACTGTTTCTACGGGACAGTTTTTATATCTGGAGTCAACCTTGTGCATGTTTAAGGCTGTTGGAGGAAACCCAGAGTGAACCCAAACATGGAAACTCCTCACAGAA
Organism: Hoplisoma paleatum; assembly: GCA_028565875.1. Taxonomy (NCBI): domain Eukaryota; kingdom Metazoa; phylum Chordata; class Actinopteri; order Siluriformes; family Callichthyidae; genus Hoplisoma; species Hoplisoma paleatum. Next base: position 7,288 of record JAOTRQ010058084.1, on the reverse strand, counting down.
AGCCTCTGAGTTGACCTTTCTGAAGTCAAACCAGGGACTTCTTGCTGTGAGGCAACTGTGCCGCCCATGAATGTATAATTAGTGTACCACGTCGCATTTTAGTAGACAATCATATCTGAAGTAAATTTTGGATGAGGTCTTTGTTATTACTACAATCAACTGAGAATTAACGGCCTTGTTCAGGAGGAGCCCAACATTGAAGCTTAACCCTGGTTCTTTCTGGTTCAGCACCATAACCACTTTAATTACTTTTACCCATGCTTTTAAGATTTATTGTATACAATTTAGAATTCAGGTTCTCGCATGTCGGCAGAAAATTATTCATGTGAAGAAAATGTGTTTTTAGAAGAAATGACATAGTATATGTTTCTTAAATGTTTACATTGCATTTAAAAATGTGTATTAATAATATATACTGTTGCTATGCCAACAGTATTAAGATTTATTATGCAGTTACTAAGATGATGCTAAGGTGTTGCTAGGTGATTGCCGTGCTAGATATGAGTCCTAGGAATCTATATCAGGGCAGCCTGTGGGTGTAATGGACATTAACAATCTAGCCATTTGTAATTAATACCGGTAATAAGTTATTAATATTAATAACTATAATTGTCAGTTAGCTGTCAGTTGCTAGTGGTAATGTGGTAAATAAAATGTATTCTTGATTTTACTATGTAGTTTATTTGAATAGAAATTGTGGTGCCTGCTGCCCCCTGAGCACAAAGCAGGAATGGACATTGCTGTTAATTGCCTTTATATTTAGTTTAGTGACCTGTCCAGTCAATTCATATTCTGTAGTTTAGTTCTGTAGACTGACAACATGCTCACTGACCAGCAGATTAAGAAAACCAGATAATGGCTGAACATGTGAATCGTCCACACTGCATATTCAGGTAAGATCAGTTCTAATCTTAATCTACTGTTAAAATGATGATTTTAATTATAGTCATTTTCAAAACCCCACATTCAATACACAGAAACATTGACAGGCCATCAGTTACACTTCACACTTTTCATAGGGAAAGTGGCTCATATAGAACATTAGACTTCAGGGGAAGTGACGGATGAATATTTGCTTGCTGTTCTCTAAACCATCAATAGATCCTTCAGTTTTTGTTTATATAATGAATTTTTATGCCGTTTTTTAATCTAATAATGAATAATTTCATTCATTTATATGAAGCAGTTTATGATTTGGTAATGGCAACAATAGTGTGAATCGTTTCACATTGTATTTCTTCACATCCAGGTACTCCTTTAGTGGAAGGTACTCCTTTATTGTTTCTCTCAGATGCACTAAAAGTGCTCAAAGTAGGCGATTTGGAATGCATATAAGGTTTAGTTTTCACTTATTCATTTAAAGGATAATGAACAAAGTGTCAAATCAAGTTCTGTTGAGGAATTAGAAAAAATTGAAAATGCAACATAACTAAACAAACTTTATCAGCTGCGAGTCACTATGCTTCTAGCCATTCATAAGTAATTGTTAAGGCTTTGCTGACAGTCACCAAGATCCACAATTTGTTGGGTAATTGGCTTTGAGGTAGTTACATCCAAACTGTTATCATCGGGTAAATGTGGTTGAAAAATAATTGGCTGTGGGGGTTTTACTGAATAAGCTATTTAATTGAAGGTTATTAGGCGTATGGGGTAGTTGTAGACAATTTTACTGATGGGGTAGCTATTAAAGGTGAGTATATTGTGTACAGGTTACTTTACTCAGACATGTGTATGTATGTAAGCATTTAGAAGATGTTATTTTTCTAACCGTAGCCGTGCAACGTCGTTTATCTGATGGGATAGGTGAATGGATGTTAGGCAGTATTTGTCAGAGTGAGCTGTCAGCTGTTGGGTATAAACGGTCTGTGGCTAGTTACGGTTGAGTGGTGTAGCGGCACATTACAGCAGATATACACCATCAACAAAAACTAAATGTCCTCGTTTTGTCCCGAGGCCCTCACACATTTAAATGAGCTCCTAAATGAGTCAATATTTACAACCTAAAAAAGAGGCTTCCTCCCACACACTTAAGCATCAGATGCCCTCCGTTACACATCCCTCCCGCTCCACAAGTCATGTCCCCACAAGAACTAAAAACATATAAATATCCCAGCTTGGAACAACAACACAGTGATATTTCAACTTCTTTTACAACCTCTCTGTGGAAAAGGATATTAGGGTTAGTTCACAGACTAGTACAAAAGGGACAGGCCCCTAAGACAGACAATAAAACATGATTTACTTTTCTTAAAGCCGAATTGGGAGAGATTTGGGGAGGACAAGTTAATCCAACCAAGAACAACCCTGCAATTGTTACCATCATACATGCAGTCCACATAATTGTACATTTCAGGTACGCTTCCTATTTTGCTCTCATTGATTTAATACATTGTGTTGTTACACCTATATAGAAACTGTCAACCTGGATCAAGAATATATATAAAGAATGTTTAAATCATTGACACACACATTTTTTTATGTTTATGCATATGTGAATCACCTACCTGATAAAAATCATTAAAAGCAAGATCAAACTCAGTCATCCAGAATAAAGATTATTTTTTAAAATGCCCTCATGACTACTATGCATGTTACATTTTATGATCAGCCATTACTAGCACAACTGCTTAAACCTGTTCTTTCCAGACAAGTTGTATACATACATTTCATCTTGCATATAGGTCAGAAACACACTCTAGCAAGTAAAGATTTAATCAAGATTCATTTATTATGTCTCTGCTTCTCAGAGATGTTTTAATACCTGTATGTAAAAGTACAGAAGTTTTTATCCAAATGCTAATTTAACTACTGTATCATCATTACAGATCCCATGAAAGTATGATTTAATTTAGGAGAACATGACTTATTAAAGAACTATGCAAAGATACTTTTCAATTTAATTGCTATAGCAAAAACTTTATGAAAATGGCAGTTGTTTTGTTAATGTTTTTTTAAAAACATAAATACAGAATTGGCTTCAGATCATCAAGATTACAGCCAAATGTCCTGTAGTTTGATTTGACAATTTACCAATTCTGATGAAATGTCATAAATCTGAATTCTATTACAAAAACATTTTCAAAATGTTATCCAAAATTGAGATGGAAACAATGTACACATACATTGGTTGGTAACCATAACCCTGTATAATCTCTGTAAAACCGGCCATGGCTAAACACAGTGGACACAACAGCTCCAAATTCAGATCACTTGTAGTATAACATTTTTATACTTGTTTGCAATAATGTGGCTAATACAGGAATTAAAGAATCAGAATCCACAGACAACTACAGAAGGACAGAAGTCAAAAGAAAATATGTTGTGATGTGTGCACAACTTCTGCTACACATTTGGCATTTGGCTTGAATAGAAAATGAAATTCCTTTTCTCCTCTTCACATTGCACTTATGTTGCCGTTTTGACTGAACTGAGTTGTAAGATTTATTAAATGTGTCAGTGCCACTACTTTTCAGGATAATAAGTCGGTCACACATACATAGGCAGCTTAAATCAAATCATGGTACACATAAATATTCAACAAATTCTTCTTTAACATCCCAAGTTCAACTTTTGAAGTGCTGATGCACCTTCCATGTTTTATCATCACTCAAGTATTTCTTGTGACTGCACAAATAAATCAAATAATCTAAAATACATCATATTTCTGTTAAATAAATTACAATGAGTTTTCTGAATATGTCCTGATAATTTAAATAACTTAATGCTAAATCAATAGACATTGTTTTAACAGCTCTACAACTATGTGCTTTCAGTCTTCTTTTTATATAAAAAATCCCTTCAAATATTTTTATCATAAAACATTTTAGATCTTTTAAACAAGCTGAGTACAATCCTCTAGTTGTTTTGCAAACAAGAGTTTTTGGCCATGTTACTGCTTAGTCTAGATCTGAGCTGGTTCTGTTGTCCTGTGGCTCCAGGAGCTCCTGGCGCCGACGCATGATGGCTGCAAATTGAGCCCGCTCCTCTGCATCCTGAAAAATGACAATACGCTGGTATAAAAAGAGTTCAAAAGGAAACGTGGGACATGGGATGGGGAGGCAGTTTGAGGGGAGAGTCTATTCAGAGTCAGTGGTTGCTCCCCTCATCAAAAGATTCCACTCCAGAATCGCCGGCTGTTGCTGACAGTTTCTCCTGCCTCTTCCTCATGATCTCCTGCAACTCAGACCCCGAGCTCCTCTATAGAAATACATTAGAGTTTGAATTTTATTCAAAATGTACATGTTCTGGGTTTTTGAAAGGACACAGACATACTGCACGAGAAAGCACAAAGACAACACAGGTCCTAAACAATAGCCACTTTCAACCTTATCTTTATCCACTGTATATTGCACAACTGATTAGTACAGATCAACGCAAGTCAATAATTTATCGACAACACTATTGATCAGGTAAAAATTTATTATTTTAGTTATACATTGCAGTTTAACAATAAACTATTTCTAATACTGATTGATTCTGACAGAAAACAGTTTGTGAAGTACAAAATATAAAACACATTTGTGATCAGACTCTAAAGTGTTGTAGTATCCTTGTCTGATCGGACATGTGTGTCTGACATGTTCAAGGTAATGAGGTTTCCTTGTGTGATCAAACTCTGGGTTGTGATTAATTATAATAACACAAATGATTCCTCCACACTGAACCCAATCCAAAGTGAAATGCACACTAAATGGCAGCAGTAAGGACAAATGCCCAGCACAGTGGAGCAGTTAGAGTTTACCTTTCTCAAGGGCACTTCAGTCATGACCTATCGACTCTCGAAATTGAACCGGGAACCTTCTGATCACAGTTGTTTAACCACAGCAGCCTCCATTGTGTTTTTAAAGTTAACAGGCTTCCCATGTCTATCTTGCTATGGTTAAAAAAGACTAAAAACTCACCGCTTTACTAAGCATTAAACTGATTTGTACATACTTACTTGATAATTCCTATAAAGAAAACAAAACTTTTCAGCAGGAGTTCAACAGATTTGTATTTTTTAACAGCAATCTAAACTTATGTATTGTTTACAATGCAAACCCTTAAGTAACTCACTGGAAAAGAGTGTCTGCTGAATGCTGAAAATCTAAATGTCATGTTTAAAAGTTATAAGTGGCATGTTTTCGATGTTAATAAATTTCTGGTTACATTTCAGTTTGATTGATACTTGAAACATTTAGGTCAAAATGAGAAGCGTAGAAGCTCCAGTTGCAGTAGATAATGATTAGGCTAAAAAGGCTAAATGAGGAATAAGAGGGTTCTTATCTCTACAACAATAGGATTTACTGCATGAGGATCAATGCATAAGCTAAACACATATTTAGGTAGTGTGATGAGTATTCATCAGCACAGACAAGTGCCTGGACCAGAAGGCTCGATTTCCTATGCTGTAGGGGAGATCGCAGTGAACAAAGCTGTTGTTGTAAAGTGGTGAAACTTTACACGCAGTCCGGTGTTACTCATTTTCTATTGGTCAGGCTTACTGCAATACATTAGAATATGGCACCAATGTGCAAACTGGACTTTAACTATAACCACATCAGAACCACGTTCAAAGCTTGGACAACCGTGTCATCACTAAGTGGGTATTTATATTAGAATTACAAGTACAAATAATGTAAAGAAAACGTTGGTACACCTCGCTACCTAAATAAAATATTCAAGTGAGAATCTGCTGAGCTGCTCATGAGAGGGGTCACATATTTGATTTACACTGTATGTCCTTCCTGACTCCAGTTTTATCACCACTTAATCCTTTTTAGAATCTTGGTGGGACACACAGCAGAGCGGATACACTACACACCGGAACAGGTCACCAGTCAGAAACAAACACCCACAAAATACAATTTCAATATGTCCAAATAACCGGACTGCATGTCTTTGAACTGTGAGTGGGTTTCCTCTGGGTACTCTGATTTCCTCCAGACATGAAAACTGAAAGCACTAGATCACCTTACCCGGTTTACTTTAAACAGCAAAGCGCACTAGATCTAAAAAGATTTCTACAGTCGAATGGAGCATAATACAAGTTTTTTGCATAGCTAATGCAAAAAAAATTCTAATTCAGAAATAAAAGTCAATTCATTCTTCAGATTCTAGATACTAGAAAAATTGTATACATCATTTTGTTTATAAATCTGCAACAAAATACATAATGAGCCCAGTATTTGTACCTTGGGTAGAATGCATCATTACTACATTCAAGAAAAAAAGCTCCTAGCACAAATCTTTTTGATATTTGTTACAGTTTTCATTGTATTGTGGATCAGAATTGGAAAGAAAAGAAATTTCTGTAATAATTGCACTAGCAATTTGACATATTGTGTTCACACTCAAAATCCTGGTCCCGTTAATTTGTTTAAAGAAAGAAAGTTTACATCTAACAATTTGAATAGAGTGGACATTGTTTGGAAAGACACTCGTCTACACATTTAAAGATCTGACTATGAAACTGTGGCAAACAAGATCAGGGCAAGGATCAACCAGGATTTTCCCAAGATGGATCGTACAGTAAACCTGACCAGTAGAGAAGAGTGTTCCACCTTTGAGACATTAAATACCTTAGTGAGCTTGAGAGCTTTATCAGAGGATCATAGGAGGATTCAGAAGAAGACCTGTAGGCAGCAAGAACACGACAGAAACCAGAGGCAACCATGCCAGAGACGGCTGATTTACATTTAAGAGCTTTAGAGTAAACCATTGGAGTTCGTAGTATCAAGAAATGCCCAACAAATGGAGCTTTAAGCACTAAGAACAGATAAGAGTGCAGTAAAAAGAAAAGGACTATGAAATAAAAAAAGAAATACCTCAAGAGCTGCTTTTTGGACAGCAATCTGGCTATAGACTCGCGCTCCATCATCAGGACACACAGTCTTCAGCTCATCTTTATTTAGAGAGAATAGCTGAGCTCCACTTAACACCCCCAGACTGTTAACCGTCCTGTATACACACAAAACCCACATCCAAAATCATTCTTACAGTGTCCAAGTGACTTGTACTGGCAGACAGAAAATGGATTTATTAAAGAAAAACCCAAATTCAAGAAATGATAACTATAACTAAATACATTCGTATATACATACGATGGTGCTACTGCTGAGGTCAGTCCAACAGGTCGAGTAAAAAGAGGGGCCAGGCATGTAGGGTAGAAAGGACTAGTGCTTACCCACGAGCTTACCGCACATAGCACGATCAGTATCGTGACTGAAATGACTAGGGCTGTCCACAACCAAGGATTTTGTTGGTCGACCAGTGGTCATCATTTACTTCAACTAATCGACTAATAGTC